>JAJOZX010000418.1:82500-87500 GCA_023014485.1 Bathynomus jamesi
GAACAATCTTCTTAAAGCACAGGTGAACTTATATATATAATATATATATATATATATATAATATATATATATATATAAAATGCTTTACAGCTTTATTAAATGATGAAAAGAAAAATGTATATATATATATATATATATATATATATATATATATATATATATATATATATATATATAATGAAAAAAAAACACGAAGGAAGGAAACACAGAATGGTGCTCAAGCGCTTTCATCTAATGACATCCTCAGGAACATTAGACGAAAGCGCTTGAGCACCATTCTGTGTTTCCTTTCCTTCGTGGTTTTTTCATCATAAATATTTTTCACGTGTTACTTTCGTGAAATAATTTTCATATATATATATAGTTCTATAATTAATTGCTGAAATTAATAATTCCTCATTTAAAGTCAGTTAATATATTACTGACTAATTTATGATCATGTATATACAATGTTTACTTAACGAGTCTAAGTGCTGTCACTGTCATTCTCCATTCGGCATCCGCAAAAATATAACATCCACGTACTTTACATGCAAGAAGTCAACCGTTTGGCAAATATAGTCCAGAAAACGTTATGAAATAATTATACGTTCGCTAAAATCTTGTTTGTTTTTCTTAACTTCAAGTTCGCCATAACAATTTTGAATACGATTTAATGTTAGCCTTTAAAACAAAAATTACTTAGCCTTCGTCTGATCTGCATTTTAATCGTACAGAGACTTCTCCCGCGAAGTCATAATTAATATGACTCTCTCTATCTCTCTCTCTCTCTCTCTCTCTCTCTCTCTCTCTCTCGCTTTCTTTCTATATACATATACTGTATATGAAGTGTATTTCGAGGCAAAACTATATAGGAAGCGCGAAGAAGGAATCCTCATTTTAATAAATTTCCTTCTAAAAAGGAGTAGAGAACTAACCCTAAGACAGAAAATTGTACACTCTAAACCTTTTATGACTTCTGATCCAGGCGCTACACCTTCCAGGCAATACTTTATCATAAAATTGTATCTTGAACTCGTATCCGCAGAGACAAACCAGTATTTCTAAGTAGTTTCGTGGTTAACAGTTTTTTAGTGCTACGCACCAGATGATGGAAACCAGCTTTGCATTTGAGAAACATCCAAAAACGTACATAATGATAATTTTATGTAATTAACGAAACTCTGGTAAATGTTAATTAACTCTGAAAGGTTTTTGCGATAATTGTCATGCAAAAGTTTGGATTAGTTGATGAAAAGTAAAGGTTTATAAATATCAAATATCCTTAATTACTTTGTAATTATATTATTCTGTTTTTTATATCTTTTTGTACATCATGAAGTTATTATTTGAATTGTACAAAACCTCGTTGCTACACGCGTAATTACGTTAATGAATAGTTATTAAGATATAAAAAATCTGAAGAAATTATTTGTTATATGTTAAATGAGTGAGTGCTATAATAATTACATACGAAATAAACACACGCAATTTATGTTTAAACTTTTAACAAAACCTATTTACAACATTGTAAATTTAAGCTTTTCTTTTTTTTAGTAAGTGAAAACTAGAAATGAAATATGATAAACAAACATTCACAGCATACAGTAAAGAACCCATCAACACATATTTAAAATGAACTAAAACTTATATTATTTTGTACCAAAATGAGTCCTTATTCCCCCCCCCTCTCTCTCTCTCTCTCTCTCTCTCTCTCTCTCTCTCTCTCTCTCTCTCTCTCTCTCTCTCTCTCTCTCTCTCTCTCTCTCTCACACATACACACACTCACATAAAAAAAATAACACACGCTCTCTCTTTGAAGCATGTATTTATATAAATTCACTTCACTAATCCCTCATTTTCCTCTTAATGTGTAATTCCCATTCTAAACGACGTTTTAACTTTTGGAACTTAAATGTTTCCATGTTTTAATGCGGCGTTCTGAATAATGTCAGTGTTATTATACAATTTACAACTGCGGAGACCGTTTCCTAAAACTCATGAATACGAAGGCTCGCTTAACAAGATAATTAATTAGGTTTAATAACAGCCTATCTCGTTCGCCGTCTGAAAATGATCGACGGAGGAAGAATGATCGTCGTCGACATTATCCTTTGTCCCTTATTTACAAATGACATTAAATGAGCTATGAAATTGCACCTAGGGAAAGACGGTACGTAATGAAGGAGGCAGGAAAGGATTCAATTATTCGGCAAGACGCGTACAACGAAATGAAAAAGAAGAACTTACATAGAAAGGTTAATGGAAAACGCATAAACTGGCCAACTTTAGAGAAACCCGCTCATTTGTATATACGAAACAGAATCATGCAAAGAAGATATGGAAGGAAAGTGAGAAATGACGTAACATCCTCGTTGTAAAGGATAATAATAATAATAATAATAATAATAATAATAATAATAATAAGAAGACAAACAAAATGATGTACAGTATATAAGGAAATACTGTAAATTAATTCATAAAACAGAAGAAAAAAGAATAAAAACACGCACCATTTACACAAATGTTGATATTTGGTAAACATTTCGTATCGTACAAAATATTTAATGACCGCATATTGTTTCAGACAATTATTTCCACATTTTTAATGTTGAATATTTTATGATTACAAACATTGAGCCAAACATATTTTATGATTACAAACATTGAACCAAACAAAAAAATCTCGTTTTTACTAAGAATGCGGAGAAAGATTAGAAAGAGAACGGATAATATAGAAAAAATAAAAACCGAAAAATAATAACTAAACAACACGAAAATAAAACCCTCTAAAATAGAGAAAACAAAGTGTTTGAAATTTTAACGAGCGACCTGAAAGGGTTTCGAACCCGCCCCCAGACCAGGACACGAAGACACTTCAAACATTTTCGTTTAAATTTAAACTGATGTCACTACAGCAATTTTGGACTGTCGATAATAACCTTCATTTCACTGTAACACGAAAGGTCATTTACATAACATAACCGTTTCATAAGAATACACGAATTAGTACGAAGCCCAAAAGGGATACAAGTATATATATATATAGAGAGAGAGAGAGAGAGAGAGAGAGAGAGAGAGAGAGAGAGAGAGAGAGAACACTTGCCATAATTAAACTTAAAAAAATTAAAATAGTAAACAACATATATATCTACACTGTGTGTATATATATATATATATATATATATATAAATAATGTAATTCCTACAAAATTGTACGTACCTTAAAAATAAAATAATTTTTAAATTAATATAAAATATTGAGTGAAGGGAATTTTCAAGCAAAAATTAGTTATTAAAGATTATTTAAACTGTGGGTCTTAGAGAGAGAGCCATGCTTTTACCGCAGAACGTAATGACATATCGCTGAATATAATTTTCATTCGAAAGGGGGGTGAGGGAAACCCCAACTGAACATTAAAAATTAGATTTTGGTAGCAAAAGGTGGAGTCGGTAGGAGTAAAACCATAGTGCGTGCTCTTATAATGTTGTAGATTAGCTTATAAACGATGTCCATATTGGCTTCACAGATGGAGGGTGGAGTCAGATTAGGTACTGCAATTCTTTCAACTGGCCATCAAGCATTTCTCTCTTCAAACATCAAACATCACTTTTATACCAAGTGTGTATGTATATGTATATAAATAAATGTGTGTGTGTGTGTGTGTGGTGCATCAATCATTTGCAATCTCTTTAAAATATATATATATATATTATACCACCCTAAAGAAATATCAAAAGTTTCAATAAAAAAGAATGTTTAAAGTATAAAAGTGAACCAAAGTTCAAATTTCATTTATGAGCGATTAATATTTTTTTTTATTTTACTGCAATTTTTTTCAAAAAATTATTAACTTATTATTAATTTTATCAAATATTACAATTAAAATGTGAGTATAACCATTTTGAAAGCACTTGCAAATGTAGACGTCAGGCATATACACGGTGAACCAAAAGTAGGTGGACAGTAGGTTGAATACGGTTTGTGTTATATTATATTATAACTATGGTGTTTGTGTTTTATTATATTAAATATTATAACTAAATTTATTTAAATTTTATTTTGTATTATAGTATACAAAAAAATTAAATATGTATTCTCAAAATAAACGTTATCATTTACTGTCCACCTACATTTGGTTCACCCTATATATATATATATATATAATATATATATATATATATATATATATATATATATGCAAAAATTTGCTTAAAAGATTGAAATATGTACACTAAAATGTGTTGTTAATTACACACGAACGCGCTTGGTCGACTTGTTTTTACTATTTCTTGGTATTTTTAGCATATACAGGGTGTTTCAGGTCGAACCCAGAAATATGGAAGGAAACACTTTATATTAGTTACGGAAGTACTATGACACACTTCAAATACCAAATACCAAATACAAACTACAAATTCCGCCACTTTGTAGTTTGTATTTGGTGTTTTGGTATTCGAAGCTTGTCATAGTAATTCCGTAACTAATATGAAATGTTTCTTTTCCATATTTCCTAGGGTCGACCTGAAACACCCTATATATATATATATATATATATATACATATGAAAGAAGAAGCAAACAAACCTTGTTTATTTCATAACTTCGACCAAACAGAGTTATGCACAAAAAATTTAAAAAAAAAAAATAAAAAAATTCCCATTTTTGGGTTGCCACAATTACTTGGAAATAGGTTAACGTGACTCGGAGGGATAGATTTTATTACATCGTCCAAACTTGTGTTTAAGCCATAAAGATAGAATTAATCGTTGTTTTCCAAGTCTCACAAGCGCACTGAAAGCTTTAGGAGTCACCCAATTTGCATAAATGGTCTTATTAATAGAGGCTTCACTCACTTAATAGCTACTGAAGTTCGTTAAAATAAGATAAAAAGGTTGTTACGAATCGCATATTTAATTGACTCTGTTAAAACGAAGTGTTTATTGGCAGTTGAACGTCAAACGTTGATATATTTTCGTAATAAGTGGAAATGAAAATTATATATAGGAGGGAATATATAAT
>JAJOZX010000418.1:92500-102500 GCA_023014485.1 Bathynomus jamesi
AGAAGAAGAAATCTCATTAATAAAATATACATCCATTATAAAATAATGGCCAAATAAAAATAGGAACATTTATTGGGGATATATATATATATATATATATATGTGTGTGTGTGTGTGTGTGTGTATGTATATGTTTATATTATATATTATATATATATATATATATATATATATATTAATATATATATATATATATATATATTATTTTTTTTATTATTATTTTTTTCTGGGTGATTTTTTCAAACATCTGACACTTTAAGAGGTTTTTACTTTTAATGGGGAATTAGCTCATTAGCTCTTCACATACAAAAAGCAAAATTTTAGAGAATCTGTTGAAATCTGAGAAATTTCTTGTTCAGTTGATGCTTTCAGTTCTTTTACTGTGTGTGGATTCTGTTTAAATATTCTATCTTTTTTATAACCCCATAGATAAAAGTCACAGGGGTTTAGATCTAGTAATGTTCGTGGCAATGATATTTCTTTATCATAAACCGCAGGAAATCTGTTGGATAGGACTCCTCCGTTGAAAGTATCGTGTAAGTATTGTGAGCTGAGAGGACATCACACAGAGCATGTTTTGCTCTAGAGAACTAATTCCCCATGTATAGAGAAGATACAGTAAAAATTTCATGCTTTTATTTCAGTTAATAAAAAAGTACAAAGCTTTTAAAGTGTCAGATGTTTAAAGAAATCACTCGATATATATATATATATATATATATATATATATATATTACTCTTACTTCAGTCTTATTTGATGTCTTCGAACGACAGTTCGGGATCGTCCTGCGGTTGACTCCTCAGCAGCATCCCGCCTCATTTGCGAGATTTGGTGAATCATAGAGCTAACTTTTCACTCTCCTTCTGCCCTCGCAGCCAGCTACGCATTGTTGGTAAGGAACTTTGCACAAGAACCTGACGCGTTTGTTCTTGAAATTGTTCAAGTTGATGTGCTGGAGATTCCTCAGTTCTTCGGCAGCGCGCTAAAGAGTTTTGGGTCACGTATTCTGATGGTATTTTCCATTTTCATTTTCATGGCCCCCTGTCCCATGAGACAGTACAGAATCTACCGCTTCTCTCATTCCAGTGTGATTCTGTTTCATGACACATCTCTCGAGTATTTTCCACATGTACTGTATATTACTGTGTATCGCTCGGGTCTACTTTCCAAGGAGCAGAGTTTCAGGATTTGTAGTCGAGACCAGTAGTCTTCATCTTTCGTTTCCTCTATCTTAGACGTAAAAGCCTTTTGTACGGCTTCTGTGTTCGCAATGGCTCGTTTTCTGTAGGGGCTTGTGATTGCTGAACAATACTCAATTATTGACAGGATAAAACTCTTCCATACTACTAGTATGATGTTTGTTTTTCTGCTACTGAAATTCCTCCAGATAATTCCTATTATTTTTCTAACTGCTGCAATTTTAATGTCGTAGTGTTCTCTGAATACTGCATCCGATAATTTTATTACTCCAAGATCCCTGATTTGTGGGTTTGATGTTATTTGCTTGCCTCGTAGTGCTTTATATCCTTCAGTTTGTAATTCCTTTTTGTTACCTTATAAGCTGGAAATTTTCTTCGTTGAACTAAATAGTGTTGTCTTCCGCCCAGCTGATCAATGTTTCAATATCTTTTTGTAATTTTTCCGTCACCTTCATTTGATATTTCCTCGCATAACTTTGCGTCATCCGCGAAACACGATACCAAACTGTCATTAATATCCGCATCAATGTCCGCAATCATTCGTATAAATAGCGAGGGAGCTACTAATACTGTACCGTGTGGAACAAATCTGGGAAACGAGCGGCGCATACCGTTAAACATAGTCTATCTCTATTCAACTTTCTGAATTTAGAGCAATTTGAACATTTTCTCATATTTCTGGCTATAGTTTTTCTTTTTTCCTTTCTTATCTTTCCTTCCGCTTTTCTAATTTCGTCTGCGAAATCTGATCGTACTCAGTTTTATGACTTTTTTTCTTTTTTCCTACTCGTATATGTAAGAGAACTTCACCGAAGCCTTTATTTGGGTTGAATTATTTTCAATTTATGTTATTTTTCTTTGTGCCCACTGTATGGCACCAGGATTCACTTAATAAATTATTTTTACGTATTCACTGGTACTTTATGCACACACTACTATAGACTGGTTAACCGCTGAATTGATAATAATTAATCACCAGTTATTTTTACATCAAATTTCCCAAATGAGCGGGATGTTGCAGAGTGGTTGAAAATAGGCCGATCCTGAAAAAAGTTCTTGCAAGTCAACAAATGTAAACATAAGTGTGTATATATATATATATATATATATATATATATATATATATATATATATGTTGTTGTACTGAATTTCTCAGAAATATTATACGAATTAATAATGGCAGATAAGGTCTTCATCATTATTATAAATAAATAATTTGGTTCTAAATTTCTTTTAAAGCCTCGTCACATATCTTTTGAATCCTTCAAGTGTGACGATTCAAACCACAACAGAGAGACAAAGTAACGAGACACCTCTTTTCTAAACATTCCAGAAGGGAGACAATATATATATATACATATTTAAGAGACAGTACTAGTTCGGGAGAGATTACCCGCAAAGTCTGTTCGGCTTGGCTTGATGGCGATTGCGTGGTCACTGGATGAGACATCCGACAGACGAATTTAGGCTTTTGTTCTCTCGTCAGGACGTGTATATATATATATATATATATATATATATATATATATATATATATATATATATATATATAGTACAGCGAGCTTATATGTAAGGTCGTGTATGGATTTAATATTTGTTTTGATAATATCTACCTCTACATAACATAGCAGAGTCCACTTTATTAAATGTACTAATATTTAGTTCATAATCGTATGTTATTGTTATTAACGGCATCGGTTAAACGACATTGGGTCTGCCCCTTTCGGGTAGCGACCCGTGGCTCGGATCCCAAGTAAAGCTGTAGGTCCCTCCGTCACGCAACCTTTGCCTTTACGAGGAAAGTTAAACACTTCTTAACATTATTATCATCATTTTGCGCGTAAACAATAAATAATAAAAATAATAAAGATAATATAAAAAAAGGAGAGAATTTTTAATACAGACAAATCCTCTCACGATATTGAAGTTTCTCTCTCAGCGCTCTCCCATTCGACATAACTTTGGATAATCTTTCAGCTGTATCAAATAAAAGAGAAGGAAACCTCGTTTACGGAATTGGGAGAGTTGCACTCCTTCGCGCAATGTAATCTCTTCCTGCGAAGGAACCTTAATCTTCCTAATCCATTTAATCCGCTAATCTTTCCTCCTTCGAGGAATCCTGAAACCCTTCCAAGATCGTTTTGCTCGAAATTGATCGTCACATTAATTGCTCGAGTGTGACGATGAAGATCGGGTAAAAGACGATATTCGAGAGGAGGAAATGATTTAGAGGCATGGGTATAAGAGGAGACGAGTGCATGCAAGCTGCCCAAGGGTATATATCGTATCATTCCTTCATTCAAAAAACTTTTTATTTAATTAAAAAAAAGTTTGGATTTTAGAGGAACCAATTATTATTGTGTTCAAAATTATGCGTCGCAGATTTGTTAAAAGTGAATTAAATAAATTATTTTAAAATAAATTTGGTTTAGATTAAACTAGTGATGTACCGATTCCAAAATTTAGCCGATGCCGGTGCCGATTCCACGAAAAACTGCCGATACCGATTATTTCCCTATATTTAAAAAAATCAACTCCCTTAATAAATTTTACTAATCTAATGTGAAAACTTTCACTTTTCATAGTTTTACATTTCAAATTTGTTTAAATACTTTTCCTCAGCTCACTCCGCAATACAGCACCAAATTTGTTACTCATATACCGTAGCTAAAATGATGTGAAAAAGTGTTATTGTTCAGTTAAGTGATAAAATAATTTTGTTTTAGTTTCATAAACCGAATACCAATATTTAAAGTAATTGTTTTTCCTCATCATTTTCTTTCTTCAACAATGTCATCAAGAACAAAATTTTTCATTAAAAATTTCAAGCCCTGGTGGCCAATTTGAATAAAAATATGGATATATAATTTTGGGTTTATAAAATTATTAAAATACTTAGAATAAAGTCAACATAATAAGATGGTTTAATATATAAATTATAGGGTAAAACTTAACATAGAATTAATGTTAATATAGAGTAGGAAATTACAATAGTTTATAATATTTAGAGAGTGGCTAGTTAGAGAAAATGTAAATTTGTGGGCAACTTAACTTATTAAGCTTTCCCTTTTTCGTGCATGTAAAATATTTTTATATAATTACACTTTGAAATGAATATAAATTACACTGTTCAGCAATGATTTTGTCTCAGGAAAAGTTTTATGTCATTATTATAGTTTTTAACGCTGATTACAAAAATGGTCTTATTATTTTCCTATCACGTATAGTTTTTGAGAAATTTCCATTTTTTTGTTTTGGAAAAAATATTCAATTTTTGTAGTAATACCTATTCATTTATTTTATTATCTCGCTATTCTGACCACACGTGATGTTTGCCTTATTACGTCGTGCGTATTGCTACTCTTATAGTATGTGTGATGTTAATATTTTTTAATATGTTGTATAATATTTAATTAATTATATCCAATATACAATATTATACATATTATATACAGGGTGGGCCGTAAGTTTCCATACATAGGAAAAATAAACATTTTGTTATGGACAACCATTTTTATTTATATAATATGCTCTACATGGTTGCCATTGTTTTGAAAACACATTTCAATACGTGTTCCCCACTGTTGATGAACACGCATTAGCACAGTTGACGTTATGCTTGTAATGGCGTTGGTGATACGTTCCTTTAGATGATTTATGTCTCGTATCTTTTCCTGATACACCATGGCCTTCAAGTGCCCCCAAAGATAGAAATCAAGGGGGTGAGATCTGGGGATCTGGGAGGCCACTCCACAGGACCACGCCGACCAATCCAAGCATCCGGAAACTGCTGATCCAAATACCGACGCACGTGAAGACCATAATGAGGTGGAGCTCCATCTTGCTGGAAGTAAACTGGGAAGTTACCTTCCTCGTTTAGCAGGGATGGGAAAATCTCTTCTTGCAACATGTTAAGATACCTTTCGGCATTAAGATTTCCACTGACAAAAATTGGTCCAATAATTCTGTCACCCCATATCCCGGCCCACACCATCACTTTACCGGCACCTTGCATCTTCGTCGGACTCAGCCAGTTAGGGTTAGCATTACTCCAATAACGTATGTTTTGCCGATTAACCTCTCCATTGACGTAAAAATTTGCTTCATCAGTAAACAAGATCTTACGTCAAACGCATATTCTTAGGGTATCTGAAACATAAAAACAAACGTTTAATTTTTCCTATGTATGGAAACTTACGGCCCACCCTGTACTATATTATATACAATATACGAGGGACGGTCAGAAAATAAGTTTACACGGCGTATAATCTCGTAACTAAAGGACCTACATTGATTATGTTTGTATCAGGTGAATTCGTTAATCATTGTTGGCAACACTGCACGTCGACTCGGCTGCCTGACGTGGTCAAGAATTTCTCGAGCGCATTGTCACAGGAGACGAGACATGGGTTCATCGCCGTACTCCGGAAACAAAACGTACCAGCATGGAATGGAAACACCCTGGGTCCCCGCGACTAAAGAAATTCAAGATTGTGAGGTCCGCTGGCAAAGTAATGGTTACCGTGTTTTGGGACCACAAAGGCGTTTTGCTCGCAGACTTCATGCAAAAAGGCACAACAATCGATGCAGCTTCATATTGTTCAACACTAGAACGTTTACGAGTGGCCATTAAACGTAAACATCCTGGACTGCTCCATAGGGCAGGGCATTGTTCCAGTCGAGCCGCTATGTTCAACTGACTCATATAACCAATGTACGGTAGATGGCAGCCGAATCGACGTGCAGTGTTGCCAACAATGATTAACGAATACACTTGATACAAACATAATCAATGTAGGTCCTTTAGTTACGAAATTATACGCCGTGTAAACTTATTTTCTGACCGCCCCTCGTACAATAATTGTATAATATTTTTTAAGATTTCATGGAAACTATGCGTGATATCCACGCTTCTCAAACTAGGGGTCGCGTAAATATTATTGGGGGTCGCAGAAACATTTGAAAATATTATTTTTTTCATAAATATACAGTGTTAGTACCTATTGCTTTTATGACATTGAGTGAAGGGTCGCGAAAAAATTTGTCTGATCCAAAGCGGTCGCAAGTGAAAAAGTTTGAGAAGCCCTGCGTGATATGACAAAATGAATAACATTTTCGGAATCAGCAGCGTCGACTTCAAATAGACCAGCTTTGTTTGTTGCTGAGACAGAATAAAAGTAAAAATTTGTTGTTCAGTGTTATCATAAATACCGTTTGTTTGTTTTTTTTGTCTGTTAAATTTCCCATAAATATAGAATTTGTTTTGTAGTGAAAATTTTAAAATTTCAAAGAATCGGTGTAAGAATCGGATCGGCTAAATTTGGCCGATGCCGATTAATCGGTACACCGCTAGATTAAATTTATTGTACAGTATATAAGACTGTATTTACTTGGGATTAATCATTTTCAAATGACATCATTTAGTACATTTTTAATAAAAAAAATCCTCCAAGTGTGACGATTCAAACCTTATAATTTTGAACACTACACGGCTACACGCTCTTAGTTTAAAATAAATTTTTTGGGGGTTTAAATATAGTTTTTTTGCGTGCTTAAAAATAATAAATAAACAAAAACTTAAAAAATTCATCCCCTGTGTCAAAATTAAGAACCATAAAATTTACACGATGTTTATAACAAAAAGAATTTTCATATAACGAAATTTTACTTAAAAAAAGATGCGTACAATATCACTCTCCGGAAATACTTTTAAAATTTTTAATAATTTTGAACCATAATTGATTCATCAAATTATTTCGTAGTAACAAAAAGTAAATTTTAATTTCTATGTTATAACTTTTTTTATAAAAGCAAATATTTAATTATTGCTTAGTTTTAAAATACTAAAATAAATAATTATTTTTTTTAAAAGTCTTAATATATATATATATAACTATATATATATATATATATATATATATATATATATATATATATATATATATGTGTGTGTGTGTGTGTGTGTGTACATTTCAACTTCAAAGAACACGCAGTATAATTAACGTAAAGAACGACGCTTGTAAGAAGAATATTCCGCGCAAGATGAGGAGGGAGAACGAACAAATTTTGCTTGAACTAATATGGCTTTTTTTCTAATCAGGAAATATTATTTGAAATAATAACTATGCTATTAATAGCGAAATCGTTCAATGTTTTATATACGAACGCCACATCCTCATAATACATTTATACGAGGTTCAGTCAATAAATTCACGGAATTGTTGTGATATGCACTGTGGTTTTAATGAAATATTTCCGCGAATTTACTGACTGGACCTCGTATAATTTATCTATATTTATATGCCTATAATGTTATAAAAAATAACGTTCAAGTATATAATAATTACGTTTATCAAAGTAATTATTTTGTATTAAGAGAAAAGACTTTAACGTAGCGGAGAAAAACAAGTGTATTTATAGAAAAACAGTTTTATTCTTTAATTTGATTAAAAATAATAATAATAATAATAATAATAATAATAATAATAATAATATCATATCAAAATTACATAAAATTTACTAGATAAAATCTTTTCCAATTAAGTATAATAATAATTATCGTTCTCACAAAAAAAGCTTTTTTTACCCTGGTTAAAATTATATACTAAAATTTCTATTACGACTAAAAGCTTAATTTATACGATAAAGTAACAGTATATATATATATATTATATATATATATATATATATATATATATATATATATATATATATATATATACACTCTATACACACACACTGTTTTAACTGGTATAGAAAACGGGCAAATTGAACATGACGGGGAGACAATAAAAATACTAGAAATTACTGAAAATTAGGAAATAAAATTGCTTTACTCTGTATTTTTTGAAGCTTCTTTTGTGGATCGAACACGAATTTAATAACTCAGATACGTTTAGGTTTCAATATCGCCATAAAATGAATCATACTTTATAACAGGATTCATATTTTATAGAGTGAAATATACTGACATGAAGTCAATAGTTTGTTTATATATATATATATATATATATAATATATATATATATATATATGTCGTATGTGAGAATTATTAAAGGATTTCACATAAAATTTATTGTTTTTGTAAGGTAAGAATAGAAGGAAGGCGTCAGTTTAATGTAATTGCGTGTAAGGGTTTTGTTTTGTGAAAACAGACGCTTTCATCAAGCGGTCGTTAAAAGCTTGTGCTGGGAACGATAATGTAGGTTTAAAAGAGGCATTTTGATGCCTTTCACGAGATTTTATTGTTCATAAATGAAAAAAAATTATCGATCCACGGTCGGGAAAGGAAAGAATCTACATCTTGGACAGAAAATGGGTCTGATTTTTTTTTTTTTTATGCTTCTCTTTTCGAAGCTGTTAAATCCTGATTTTTATAGAATTTTTTAAGTGAGATTCGATATACACGGTGAACCAAAAGTAGGTGGACAGTAGGTTGAATACGGTTTGTGTTATATTATATTATAACTATGGTGTTCATTATAACTATGGTGTTTGTGTTTTATTATATTAAATATTATAACTAAATTTATTTAAATTTTATTTTGTATTATAGTATACAAAAAAATTAAATATGTATTCTCAAATAAACGTTATCATTTACTGTCCACCTACATTTGGTTCACCCTATATATATGTGGAATATCCATCAGTACATTGTATTGTACTCTATACTGTAGTACACTCGTTCACATTGTGAACGTGCAATATCTGTTATATTAAGGTTATGTTACGTTTAATATTCACATTATTCAGTATATCTATTAGTGGTGCACCGATTAATCGGTATCGGCACCTGGCATGCCGATTAATCGGCATTTTGCCGATATTAGGAAAATACCTGGCATGGCCGATTAATCGGCATGCCAGGTGCCGATACCGATTAATTGGTGCACCACTAATATCTATACATGAAGTCTTACAATTACATAAGTACATTGTACGAGTATTACAATATAGCACGCGTACTTATCGTACATGAATGTTCATATTATGCTTTCAAATATACAGAAGATTTACAAAAGTAAATAGACACCTCTTTTTCCCAAATATTTTTATTTCATTATAAAATTCAATAAATAATAAATAAATAATTCAATAAATAAGATATTAATTGAATTAATATATTTAAAATCTTGTTTCTTTTCCTTTTGCATTTATTGATTCAATAAATTTATTATTTATTAACTTTTATAATCAAATAAAAATATTTGGGAAAAAACCAAAGGTGTCTATTTACCTTTGTCAAGCCTCCGTACATTTAGTAGAAACTGGTGTTCATTTCAACTAATAATTAAACTTTTATGGATTACATAAATGACAGCAAATGAAAGCTAATATACTTGAATACAATACAGTTTTCAACATTTTACGATTTCGTGTGGCGAAGAAAATCGGGTGAATTGCCTTTTTATTACCGAAGTTGTTGGTATCGGCATTTTTTGTTGTGAGGAACGTAAGATACGGCGGCGCCCATAAGTATTCGTACAGAAAAATATTTCAGTTATATTCGTCTGTATCTTTTGTACCACGCATACGATAGTGACGAAAAGTTTACCGTTCCTCTTGGAAACTAACAAATAAAATAATTAGTTTAACCCCCGATATATAATGTAAAACAAAGAATTTGAGAAAAATAAAAATAAAGTTAAAATGCAAAAGGTTTCATACATTTACTTACAAAATCACTTAATGCTTTTGTTTGAATGACTTCAGTGATTCGTTTTGGGTATTTTTCTACAAGCTACTCTCGGCAGGAATTTTAGCAATTCTAGGAATTCTACTAAAGAAAATTGTTGCA
>JAJOZX010000418.1:107500-110000 GCA_023014485.1 Bathynomus jamesi
TGCGTTAAAGAAAGTAATCCATTTAATTCTGAACGTGTAATTTCATCAAACTTTATATCCATTATCATTAATGAAAAAACGGACTAAAACTATACTGAGATCGAGTTTACGAAACGTGTTTTTCCTAATATAACATTAAATTAAACATGTTTTTAATTTTTTTTTTTTTGTTTCATTGCTTATCATTGTTGGTTATTAGTAATGCTATAATTAAGACGGGCATAAAGAGGGATTTTAACTATACATTCCTAGAAGCAGGACCGATTTTATATTTATATATATATATATATATATATATATATATATATATATATATATATTCTTCGAGTGGCTTTGAGTCACACTGATTCCCAGTAAGTATACTTTTCTCATTTTTCATATATATATATATATATATTATATATATATATATATATTATATATATATATATGATACACACAGACTGTGCATGGAACGAGGAACTCTTCTGGGAAAATTAAATCCACTATAGTTAGAATAAGTAATCCCATCATGAAACGGACATGTTATGTGCCTGGAAAAGTGGACGCTCAATTTTGCCAGTTGAGGTTTAAGTTTTGGTTTTTGGTTAAAAATACAATAATTACCCCTTTTTCTTTGATGTATTCAATCCGACGCGAATGCAGCGAGTCTTTAGCTTATATTGAGGTTCGGGTATGTAGTAGGCTAGGTGTAGCTGTAACCCCTAGATCCTATCTCAAAGCTGGATCCTATCTGCATCGCAGATAGCTGGTGAGAAAAGCTATATTTTTGGGGCTTCTTTTGCGAGCGACCCGTTGCCCACGTCGGATTAACATCATGAAAAAGAAAAAACGGATCCCCTGAAGATCAGGGCCCCCAGCCTTCTTTAGTTAGCTTTATAAGACTAACTAACGAAAATATCACGACCTAACCTAACCAATCGTCAAGGGCGTACAGTTGACCTAACGATTGGTTAGGTTAGGTCGTGATATTTTCGTTAGTTAGTCTTATAAGGCTAACAAAAGAAGGATGGGGGCCGTGATCTTCAGGTAATCCGAAAAAACTATAGTGTTTGTCATTTACCATTACTTATTCGGACTATAGTGGATTTAATTTTCCCAGAAGAGTGCCTTGTTCCATGCACGGTCTGTGCGTATCATGAAAAAACCTCAGGGGACCATTTTGAGTTCAATCCCATATATATATATATATATATATAGTCACAGCTTATTTCTGATTTTTACCTGGTTATGTTATGACGGGGATGCATTTGTGCTCTGGTGTTCTACCACCAAATGACCTTTACTTCGTCAATTTACATAACTGTTTCGGTATCCCAAGTCCATCTTTCGGGTTTAATTCTGAAACCAAAGAAAATGAACCTAATTTCTCTTCTGGTGTTGCAATATTACGATACATCTTTCACTGGAAATTTAAACTATTTTATTTACATATATAAATATTCAAATAAGTACCTTAGGTGGCCTCGTGGTTAAGACGCTGGGCTGCTGATGGGGCGTGGTTCGGATTCCACGTTAAACTGTAGGTCTAAGGTGGAGTGAAAAGCTTGACCTTCGTCAGAATGAAGAAGTCGGGCGTAAGCTAACCAAAGGGCTTATCATTCTTTTATGAATACGCTTTAAAACGAATACAAAGATGTGTAGTGCAGAAGATGCACCAGAATTTGCTCACCATAAGGCAATTAGTATTTAATTTTTAGATATGGTTGAGAAATTAACGAAAACACCATAGATTCAAGTATTACATTATATTTAATTGTCAAAATTATCTTAACACGTTTGTCGTTCGCTAATTTCCCAGCCACGACTGAAAACAAAAGATTAGTTCTCCTTTTTAAACTTTATAAATAATAAAATTGGCCTTCACTGCGCATGCGCGAAATTATATTCAATGAACGTCGGAAATATATGTATGTACACTATACTATGTTTGTTTGTAACTTTAGTGTATGTTGTATACGAGCGGTTTTTTATTACATCTAAAGGTAATTTTATACGATAAAGGATATATAAATATTGAAAAGTTTTTAATTCATGTTCTACAATCAAATTATAAAGGGAATTAAATTTTTTTAACATTTTTACACAATAATGAAAAATAATTCAAAATTAATTTTATAGAAATATTTTGTATCATTTACAGATTGAATTATACAGAAAGTTGAAGTACTGTATATTATACTGTAAACCTTTACCTTTATGCTATTATATGCTGTAAGCCTGCATACGTATATGAAAAAGAAAAAAATATATATAGGTACTTACGTATTATCGGGACTACCAAACTGTTTATTACGTATTTTTGCTCTCGTCATTTTCATTTAAACTAACAAAAATATCACAACTTAACCCAAACAATCATCAAGGACGTACGGTTGACCTAACCGGGCATTCAGTTGACCTAACCGGGTATTCAGTTGACCTAACCGGGTATTCAGTTGACCTAACTGGGCATTCAATTAACCTAACAGGTTAATATTGGTTATTTCACCTAAATATC
>JAJOZX010000418.1:115000-117500 GCA_023014485.1 Bathynomus jamesi
ATTCACGGAAACCTTTATAGAAGAATCTGGAAGTGATCCAAACAAAGTTTCAACTTCTTATGCAACAGCTGATAGGTCAAGACGTAGGGTAGACGAGCAGATTGCCAATTCCGTCAAACAGTCATGAACACCACCAAAATTTGCATCTCTCCACTGGGATTCAATGATGATGGGTTCACTGCAGAATCAGAATGTATCAGATGAGAGACTTGCTGCGTGCCATCATATGAACCTGTACTGGTAGTAACCAGCGGTCTGGGGAGATCATAACTGAAAAGACTATGACGTTGTTGCAGTCCTGGAGTTGTCCACAGTCCATTGTCAAATTAGTATTTGATACCACTGCAAGCAATACAGGACATGTGAGCGCAGCGTGTGTCATTCTCCAGCAGGCAATCGGTCGCCCTTTGCTATGGTCTGGGTTCGACACCATGTTAGTGAAGTGATCACTGGGCATGTCTTCAATGACCTCAAGATAGAGATATCGAAATCACCAGAAGTAAGCGTCTTCAATAGATTTCGCACAAACTTCCAGCTCGTTCCCCACAGCAGTGAAGAAAACTTGAGTCATTTTAATTCCAGTTCATATTCTGAAGAAACACAAATTCTCATTCAAGACTGGAAGGCACAAGCTATTCAGGTCGCACGGCCATCAATGCAACATCAGCGTGACGACTATCAAGAGTTCTCTGAGCTTTGTTTGTTGTATTTGGAAGATCAAGAATTTAGCTTCAGGCGTCTTGGTGCAGTACACAAGGCCAGATGGATGGCAAAGATTATATATGCAATTAAGATTGCACTTTTGCAAGAACAAATCGACACTCTACCACCAGGAAAATTCACAAGACAACAAAGCCCAAAGATACGTGAGTTTGTTACATTTGTCTGCGTAATATACTGTCCATGGTGGACAACCTGCCCTTCAGCAGTCGATGCCCCGTGGCATATCAACAAGCGCCATAACTCCTTTCAAACGTCACCTGTGGTACCTCACAGCTGAAATGGTGCCTTTAGCATTGTTCAGTGAGTTAGTTCCACAAGCAGAGCGCCGTGCCATAGCTGACCGTCTACTCGCAGTCAAGCCAGAGGACGAGAGCATTGCAGTAGCACCACAAGATCGGTTTGGCACTGGCTTTGGAAAACCTAAGTTCTCAACCATGATCACTCCTACGACAACTCTCGCAGACCTAGTTGGTAGAGACTCTTGGAGTATTTTCTCTTTATTAGACATGGACTGTGGATTCCTCTCGGAGGATGTTGATGAGTGGCCAAATTCCGCTGCGTTCTCAACGTCTAAAACAAACAATGCTGCAATCAATGTCATCAATGACTGCGCTGAGAGAGCAGTCAAACTGAGCACCGACTTCCTCGATGCCGCAAGATCTGAACAACATTATCAGAATATTCTACAGGTCGTGGAAGTAGACAGGAAAAATATGCCAAATCTACGAAAACGGAAGGCAGCCTCAACACCGCTCACCATCCAAAGATTATGCAGCTGGCAGCTACTAAGAAATAAAGAGTAAGAGTGACTACTTCCAAGTGGATGGAAGTTGGGGAAAGTGGTCGGTCGGATGCATAACGAGTTGGGTCCCCGTCCCGCATCCTGGTAACACACTTTTCAGTCGACTCAAAAGTGATGTAGACTGTTAAAGGTGTGGCTAAAGCTCGTTAATACATTAGATTTTAGTGGTGTTTTACCTTACCTTAATATTTTTGTTTAAATGTCATTTTTCTTGAAAACTTAGAAATTTGTTAAATTTTCAACCTCGACGTGGACCCGGTAGATGATCATGGAAATGCATGAAATTTGGTCACAATTTTTGTTTCAAGTAGTAAAACAAAGTTATCATAGGGCCCAGTGTATATTGCAAGCTTTTCCAAAACATGGGGAGTTTGATGCACCCTAGTGTCCCCCCCCCACCCAAAATGTCCCTATTTCTAAATAAATGTTCTAAGCTAAAAAAAAAAACCTAGACACAAAGACAAACGCAAGAGGTACATAAAACATAGGAGTTTATTAACCATAATTAAACATGTTCAGTGTAATCGCCATTTTTTCTAATACAATAGTCAACGTCACACAAATGTTTGACATAAATTTTGGAAATATCTGATCTTGGATGTTGTTGATTACCTCATAGACTTTGGTCTTTAGATCTTCAAGTTTCTTAGGCGGTAGAATAGATCCGGTCTTTTATGTAACCTCACAAAAAAAAGTCAGGGGGTGTGAGGTTAGGTGAATAGTGGGGGCTATTCCACTGGCTCGTGAAGGGAGATTAGACACCCGGAAAAATGCTTCCTCAAAAAGTTGCGAGTTTCACAAACTGGAGGTGTGTGGAGTGTGTCAAGACTTAGCTTTCCTTGTAGCGTAGTGAAACCTTCTATGGCCTTACTAGGCTATAGTCTATTGGTAGCGGTATTGTCTTTTCCTAATTTCGTAGAAATTAAAAATAGTTATTGCTTTAAGTATGAAATGTAAAAGAACAGTTTTAATATA
>JAJOZX010000418.1:120000-160000 GCA_023014485.1 Bathynomus jamesi
TCTAGCCGTCGTAATTTTGATGTTATAGTGTTCTCTGAATTCTGCATCCAACGACATTATTACTCGAAGATCCCTGACTTGTGGATTTGGTGTCTTCTCTCTGGCTTGCAGAGTTTTGTGTCCTTTATTCTGTGGCTCCTTCTTATTAACGTATCTTAGAAATGGGAATTTTTTTTCGTTGAACTTCATATTGTTGTCTTCTGCCCACTGGAATAATGTTTCAATGTCGTTTTGTAATTTTTCTGTGTCACCTTCGTTCAATATTTCCTTACATATCTTTGTGTCATCTGCGAAATATGATACAATACTGTCATTGATATCTGCATCAATATCTGCAATCATTATTATGAACAGCAAGGGAGCTAATACTGTCCCTTGTGGGACAGAGCTCTCTACTTCCGAGACTTCCGATTTGACTCCATTTACTACCACTCTTTGTGTTCTTTGCGTCAAGAAGTTAAATATCCATCTTCCTAGTTTTCCAGTAATTCTTGTGCTCTTAAGTTTGTGTGCTATAATTCCATGGTCACATTTATCGAAGGCTTTAGCAAAGTCAGTACATATTACATCTGTGTTTTGTCTTCGACACAGTGTTTCCAATATTTTCTCCTGGTGGTCTAATAGCTGTGATAGGCATGATCTTCCAGCTCTGAAGCCATGTTGATTTGGGTTGTATGATTTTTTTTCTTGTAAGTTGTAAATAGTTTTGCCTCTAATTATACGTTCAAAGCACTTTATAAGGTGGGAGGTGAGAGCTACTGGCAGATAATTCTTGGGTATTGCTCTGTTACCACCTTTAAATAAGGGGGCAATGTTCGCGTTCTTTAATGGAAGTGGAATTTGTCTTGCGTTGAGTGATTTCCTCCATAGTAAGTATAGCGGTTTGGCAATACTCTCTTTACATTTCTTCAGAAACGTGGCACTCCATGTATCTGGCCCTGGTGCCGAATTGTTTCACATCTGTGATAGAACCTTCCGGGAAATCTAAGTCTATTAATAGGTTTTGTGCCAGAATTTGTTCTCGGCTGATTTGTAGCAATGTCGAAAAATTCGTCTGGGTTTTTCTATTTTCATCTGGGACTTAGGGGTACTAAACACAGTTAAATTGTTCCTAAAGCAATTTGCTCATTTTTTGGGGGTCATTTGTGTGTTTGGCCTCCCCGTCTATCAATGGACCAATACTCTCTTTACATGCATTTTCCTTTTCGCAAACATGTAGAGGTATTTTGGGTTATTTTTTATGTTTTCTGTAACTCTGTTTTCCTCCTCGTTTGTCTTATGTATGAATGTTTGCTTTAGATCCACTTCTACTTCGCGGAGTTTCCTCTCTAGTTTGAGTCTCCTTGCATCAGTTCTGGATCTATGGAGATGTTTTACAGTTTGCTTCCGTTGTCTAAATAGTGTCCTGATTTTTCTCTTGAGCTTGCTACGTTTTCTTTTTCTCTCTCTGAACATGCTTCAGTAATATAGGTTTGGTTTCAGTCTCCATTATACACAGTATTTGTTCTGAAGTCTTCTTGTGAAGTAGCAATTCCCAGTGTGTGTATATATATATATATATATATATATATATATATATATATATATATATATATATATATATATATATTATATATATATATAATATATTATATATAAAAAACTGACTAAACAGTAAACAATCATCCTTTCCACGGAAGCCAGAAAATACATTTTTTTCTTACAGGTTTGGTAAAAAAAATTTTTGGTCAAAAGCGAATATATATTATATATTATAGATATAATATATATATATATATAGATATATATATATATATATATATATATATATATATATACTATATATATGTAAGAAAAAAAAAATGTATTTTCTGGCTTCCGTGGAAAGGATGATTGTTTAGTTCAGTTTATACTACACCCCTTTCTGATATAAAATAACGAATCAGGTCTAAGAAATTAGCACTGTAATGTCTTATTTTTTTATGTTGTTTTTTTCCATTTTCAACTATTTTTTGATACTATTTTTCATTTCTTTAAACTAAAATGTATGATATTATTCTGAAATGTAATAACATTAACTACAATAAAAAAGCTGTTCTTTTCGTTTTTTTCCGCCGGCCGTCAAACCGAAAAGATCCCCTCATGATGGCTTTGAACGACAGTTTAGGATCGACCTACGGTCGACCCCTCGGCAGCATCCTGCCTCATTAGCGAGATTTGGTAGGGGAGAGAATTGGTTTCCGCTCTCCTCTTGCCTTCGTAGCCAGCTATGTATGACTGGTCAGAGACTCGACACAGGAACCTGTCCAGTTAGTTCTTAAAATTATTCAGGTTTGTGTACTGGAGGTTCCTCAGTTCTTTTTGTAGCACATTAAAAATTTTTATCCTCGTATTCTGAGGGTGTCTTCCATCCTCGTTTTCATTGTCCACTATCTCACCGCAGCTGGGACAATACAAAATCTGCCTTTTCTTTCATTTCATTGTGTTTATACTTGATTTATAAAGTTCGGGGCAGCGTCTTGCTGAAAGAAGGTACTGTACTATCCAAAAGATTTAATCGTCTTAGTTTCCCTGCCACTCTGCCTTGAATGCGCAATAGTTCTTGAAAGAAGTCCTCCCAGCCAAGTGGATTGATCGATAAAGGCGGACCAATTGCTTGGCCACCGTTCGTATGACTACTCTCCATTGGAGCCACGTTAAAAGTGTTATTTATCCATCAAAACCACATTCTTTGGATGAACTTAGGGCCAGGATCACAAATGCAATTGATGAAATAACTCAGCGGCAACTGGAAGATGTTTTCAGGTCTTTGAAAAACGGGATTAAACGATGTATCGCGAAAGATGGCGGTTGTTTTTGATGATTACAGATTTGTAATTAGTTTGTTAAAATCTTTAATAATTATGCTTTCATACGCTGTTAACAATTTGTTTCTATCCTGTATACATCTAAAGTTATTAAAGTTTAAATTTCCACAAGGACTTTGTAAACACCCTATATAATATATCACACACAAAAAATAATATATATGACCTTTTTTCACTGTTTTTGTTCTAATAAAATATGCACTGACGATAAACAAAATTTACGTTCTAGAAGTTTGGTTTTTAAAATTTTTAATAAAGAATGTTTGAAGCTTTGACTGGTTTTGCTTTTTATACTGAAGTAAAATTCACTCACAAGAATGAAGAAAAAATAAAAAATTCTTCTAGAATTACATTAATTTGCCTGTAAAAGTAAAAGTATCCCATATATACTTTGAGATGTGATTATACTCTATATTTTGCATGAATTCCTACAAATGAGGTTCATCATTAAATCTGTCAAGATCTTTGCACAATTACACTCGAAACTACGACCTCTAAAAACCCCCTAAAAGAGATTAAATTATTGGTTCATTGCCATAATGAAGGAAGGTAAACAATATTTTAGTTTTAAAATTTTCGAATTTGGAATTCTTTATTGATAAAATAAATACTATATTACAATATTACACTTCATGCCATGTTACGATAATTTTAAATAGCATAAACAATTGCCGGTAAATAGTAAGTTTAGGGGACATCAGTTTTTTGTGGACCTCTGATTGGCCGAACGTTAGTGATGTAGGAAATAACTAACCAACCTAAAACGACCACCTAACTTAATGTAACCTAACTTGGGTGTAAGAGTTACCCTGATTCGCCCGAAGTATGAAATGGGCGGATCACCGAAACTTGGTATTAACCACAATTGTTAATTAAATTATTAGATTATATATTTTATTTAATTTGGCTTTGATCTTTACTAACAGCTGCATTTCAGATTACGAGCCTTTTTTAATATAAAACTGGGGACAGATGCTGTTTTGAGGGCGGTAACTTTGCGTAGTTCAAAAACCTTTAACTCCTGCGTAATTAGAGTTAACGCAGTGAAGAGGGGCTACGTCGCGGCCACATCGTAACTTCGTTTCCAGTAAGATCAGCGAAGTTAAGCGACGTTAGGTCTTCTCAGTAGTCTGCATTCAGATGATGTAATTACCCGTGGTTCGGATACCACGTAAATCCGTATGGAGATCCTCTCCATCACATGACCTTTGTCGTTACGAAAGAGGATAAACAACCTCAATTATTATTATTATTATTATTATTATTAAGGCGTTGAGGATAACCTACTAATAAGAAGCCGACTGCATTAATCGTGATTATTTTTTATCTAAAAGTGACCTTGAATTTCCAGTTAAAAGATTCTAACGAAGGCAGTTTTGGGGAAAAATTCGCTTAAAAATAATTCTAAAAAGCATAAAAATTTGCTTGTAAGTAATGACTGAATTTTGCTTCTAAAATGTTATTACTGCGACCAAAAGGAATAAAATATGCAAAGAAAAACAAAATACTACCAATTAGTAATTTTTATGCTTTTTTTAGAAAATTTTGTTTTTGGCGAATTTTTTTCTGAAACTGTACCTTCATCAGAATGTTTTAATTAAAAATTCACCGTCACTTAACCCTTAAGTTCATCTAAATTTTCCGTAAATATCTGAAGTGAAATCCAGTGAATAAAGCCCAAACAGATATTCTATAAATACACAAATACTGTGACTAAAAAATAATTCACGCTTCGGAATTACAAATTCAGCTAAACATTAAATATTTTTAGAAGATACGAGACCCATTAAAATACCACCGCGTAGAGCACACAAGGTTAAATTAATGGAAAAGAAAGAGAATTCAATACGGGAAAAATTATGCATAGTAATATTCTATGCAGTTATATGGTTATCCGCATGCGAACTGTTCCCATGCAATCTTTCAAGTATTAAGGAAACGACCTCTTTAATTCGGCCGCATTTGGAAGACCGGATATTAAGCTGTCTTTGCACTTCCTCAAGGTTCTTAACCCTCGAGTCTTCAACCAACAGGATTGGCAGTCGATTGGAAAGGGTCTCTCACGCAAAGAAGCCATTTATCCTGAAAGTAAACAAAGTATTAATGATTTCGATCTGGGTTTGCGATCAACCTTTGGTTAGCTTCCGCCCGAATTGTTCATTCTGACGAAGGTCAAGCTTTTCACTCCACCTTAGACCTACAGTTTAACGTGGAATCCGAACCACGCCCTACCAGCAGCCCAGCGTCTTAACCACTAGGCCACCCAGGGTACCCATTTATCTACCAACCACTTTCTTTATTGTATGGAAGGATGAACAGCTGGGTTTTGCTGCGCGCCGGCTGCTGTCACCGAGTCTCGAACCCGGGGCCGATGGATTCGTAGTCAGCGACGCTAACCACTACACCACCGACACGCTTCGGTACCTTTCATGTACTCTTGGAAAATCAGGTACAGAGCCCCAATATTTTCCTTAGGAGATACTTAAGTGTCTCCTCTCGGAGTTATTAAGATTCTTCTTAAAGGATTTTTTTAAAAGCATCGTTTGAATGGCATTTGCGACAGTTTTCGGATTTAAATTTACAAAAATCCGTTCGTATTTATAGACTCTTTTTCTGACTTATTAAAATTAAAAAAAATTGGGTTCAGGAAAGTGGGAAAGGGCCAGTTAAGCAGTTTTATTTGAGTCTACTCGTCGTTCTTCACACTTTTCTAAAGGAAACGTAAATTTAGTATGGTTTGTCCAAAAAGAGAACTGAAACATCCGGTTTGTTAGTTGCAACGTTGTATTCATATTTTGGTGCTCCTTTAGTATGCAGTCTACAAATTCTGCCGCGCTCTACTTTTTTCAAAGTGCAGTCTACAGGTTTTTTTCGTTAAATTTGTGCCTGCTCACGCATTCTGCCGCTCTTTTTTTTTCGCTAAATGACTCACTCACATGACTTAGACCCTATTTGACCTTGAAATTCAAAATGATTGTTTAACATCAGTAGCTTGAGAAATTTGAAGCAGTAAAGTTGTAATTTAGTATCGCAAGCGCCGTATTCGGTATGGCGTCGCGTTCGTTTACTGATGTCGTTCGCAACGTCAGACTTCGGCGCAGTAATTCTAAATTCAATGTCGTTGATCCGTACAATCCCATTAACATGCAGTGGATAAGCGAAACTTTGAAAATGTATCTGAACACTGTTCAGAGGTGGTCTGCCAAATGAAGTAGGGGGAACAATGTCTAACACAGAGCTTTCCAAACTTTTCACGTTGGCGACACACTAATTAATTTTTGTTATCAAATATCAAATATCAGATAATTTTTCAGTAGGTGGTTTATCTTGTAGCCGATTTTGTTGATATAAAAATCAAAATTTTCAAAATACAAAAAAATTGAAAATAATTAACTAAATTTGGCGACACACCTGGGAGATATTGGCGACACACAGTTTGGAAAGCTCTGGTCTAACAGCACCATGCAGGCATGATAATGTCGACACCAAAATTTCTGAACTTGCATAATGTAAAAAATCTCAATCTTATGCCTGTCAGTTAAATTCACGTTAAATTAATTTAAATTAGCATAGGTTAGGCCTAGTTTGGTTATGTTAGGTTACATTATGCCCGGTTAAGCTACGCTACGTTAGGCTAGGTCTGGTTTGGATGGTTAGTAATTTTCATTGAAAATCTGAAATGTATGTATGTGTTAGTCGCTTCCAATTAAAATATTAAAGAAACGTTTAATTTTCATCTGAAATGCTTAAATCCGCTAAGATCTACCTGGAATAAATCCTACTTGCACGAAGTCGAACGTGCACATTATGAAATTCGATTTGTTCATGTAATCTCCCAAACAAAAATCTCACAACTTTTGCAACACCATTTGCTTAAAAAACCTTTTAAAAAATCTTTAAAAATCTTTATTAAAAATCTTTATAAAGCTAATCGTCTTCAAAGAGTAAGATTTAATGCTCTCAGAATTATTTTTAATTCCCCTCATTAGTTATTGTATTAAAGTTAATTATATAGGCTTTAACCTCATATATATACTGTGTATATATATATATATATATATATATGATGCAAACTACAAGGGTTTGCATCATTCATTCATTTCACGTGTTTAATTGTGAAAGTCATTCCACACACACATATATATACCTTTAGTACCTTTAGTTAGCTTCCGCCCGAATTGTTCATCCTGACGAAGGTCAAGCTTTTCACTCCACCTTAGACCTACAGTTTAACGTGGAATCCGAACCACGCCCCATCAACAGCCCAGCGTCTTAACCACTAGGCCACCTAGGGTACCCATTTATCTACCAACCACTTTCTTTATTGTGTGGAAGGATGAACAGCTGGGTTTTGCTGCGCGCCGGCTGCCATCGGGTCTCGAACCCGGGGCCGATGGATTCGTAGTCAGCGACGCTAACCACTAACCACTATATATATATATATACACTCTGTGTGTGTGTGTGTGTGTGTGTGTGTGTGTGTGTATATATACATACACACACACGTATACAGTATAAGGGTTACCATCTGTTCACCATATTCCTTAGAGTGCCATGCAGTGAACATCATTTCTATATTATTATTATTATAAAAGTTATCTATGTTGAACGATTCTTAATTGAGACCGAAATCTTAATTGAGAGTGATGAGCACCCCCTGTACAGTCTTTTTGTCTACCCTATTTATTTAATCCTTTAAAAGCTCCTAATTTTGAGTGTTACTTGAAAAAATAATTTTAAAATAATCTTCATAAATAGTTTTTAATTTCTTTCCCACTCCATGACTATACATTTGCTCTCTTAGCTGTTTTCATATGATCTGAATTTCTTACTTGCCTTCCTGAAGGATCCTTCATTTGGTACCAAAGGTAAAGCGATGGACAAAATGTTCGCCGAGGAATAAAACCTACGAAAAATCTTCGAGGTAGCTTCCTCGAAATACTCAACCGGGCATCTATGATAAGAGTATATTAATCTTGGACTGGACGATACAGGTAACCACGCATTAGTCTGTGTAATTTTTTTCTTATGTAGGAAGGAGGGATAAGGATGAATGCCCGCAAAAACACCACATACCCCATAGAGGGAAAAGAGAACCAAAATCAAGGTCCAGGGTTTTCGAGATGCCTGGAAACTCTACGTTTGAAAGATTGGAGGTCATTGACAGGGGGAAAGATGGATTGAGGAAAATTGTTCCATAGTTGACCGATTGAGTAGATGAAAAACTGAAAATACCGATTAGCTCTTGCGTTAGAGAGTTGAACAGAAAAGGGATAAGAATATGTCGAACGTCTGATACTGCGTGTCCTCCTTAAATGAGGATGCATGCAGTTAGAGAGTTCAAAAGAGCAGTGTCCGTTATAATAGCGATAGTAAAGAGAGAGTGAGGCAACATTGCGGCGAAGAGAGCGGAATTGAAGACAGTGAGTAAAAGGCGGGAAATGATGAGACGTAAAAACTTTGATTCCACCTTGTCAAGCAGAGCTTGACCAGGTGGAATCAAGGAATCACCCCACACATAAAAAGCGTACTTCATACAGGGGTGGACACACCCCTATACAGAGAGGGAGCAACTGAGTGGGGATGAAGAAGGTAAGTGGATAGTCGTGTGGAAGATTGTGACGAGTAGACAGATGAATGAATTGAGTTTTTGAGGCATTGAAAGCTACAAGGTTTTCTCTGGCCCAATCAGAGATGACAGAAAGATCAGAAGTCAGGTGCACCATAGCCGCCCTACGCGAAGCATGGAGTGACTCTTGAGAGGGACGCTTCGTGAAGCGGATGGAGAAGCGAAGAGTGGAATCATCGGCATAGGAGTGGATAAAACAGGAAGTGCGACTTAATATATCACTGATAAATAAAAAGAAAAAATGGATAACAGGACAGAACCCTGAGGAACACCACTGTTTATAGCTTTAGGAGAAGAACAGTAGCCACCTACAACCTCAGCTATAGATCGACCAGAAAAGAAATTAGAGATGAAGGCAAAGATAGAAGGATAGAAGCCGAAGGAGGGCAGTTTCGAAATTCAAGATTTGTGCCAGACTCTATCAAATGCTTTTGATATGTCTAGTGCAATAGCAAAGGTTTCACTGAAGTCCCGAAAGGAGGATTACCAAGAGTCAGAGATATGCAAGATCACCAGTAAAGCGTCCATTGCAGAACCCATACTGACGATCTGAAAGAAGATTGTGAAAAGAGAGGTGTTTAAGAATCTTCTTATTCAGGATAGATTAAAAAACTTAAGAAAGGCAAGAAATCAAAGCAATTGAACGATAGCTGGAGGACTGAGAGTGGTTATCCTTCTTTGGGACAGGCTGAATGAAAACGAACTTCCAGCAGGAAGGAAAAGTACCAGATGAAAGGCAAAGACGAAAGAATTTACACAGCACAGTGTTTGTCAGCACAGAAGCACAGTTGTTGAGAACAACAGGAGGAACACCATGAGGACCGTACGCCTTCGTAAAGTTGAGCCCAGATGGTGCAGAAAAACATCTTTGGAATAGATCTAATTTCAGACGTAATTAATTCAGGGGGAGGACGAGATGGAGGAACAGCACCGGAATCGTCCAGGGTTGAGTTGGAGGGGAAAGTTTGAGCGAAGAGTTCAGCTCAATGGTTCAACTGAGCCGTCAGAATGAAAAAGAGGAGGGAAAAAAGTAAAGTTGTTGGAGAGGTTATTGGCTAGATGCAAGTTAAGGCGAGTAGAATTAGAAGTGGGTAGGTTTTCACATTTTTGTCTGATGAAGGAATTTTTGACGAGTCCAAGAACAGATTTTGCACGATTCCGGGCAGAAATGTAAGCTAAATGAGAGTGAGGAGTTGGATGGCGAAAGCTTCTGAAAGCCTCGTCTTTGTTGCGGGTGGCATTAGAACAAAGTTAAATCAAGCTTGTTTTTTTTATTAGTAATACGAATAAAATAGGGAATGTACTGTATCTCCATGCCCGAGATGATCACCTCCGTGATGCGCTCAGCGCACCCGGAGGGGCTCCTCCACGGAAGCAGTGATCATTCCACGAGAAATCAGAGAATGCTGCCCAAGGTCCTCCCAATCAGCGGTGTCAAAGTGCCAAAGGCGTCTCCTCTTGAGAGGATCGAAAGGCTGAACTGGAGCGATAAAACAGGAAACAGATATAAGATTGTGATCGGAGGAGCCCAACGGAGAAAGAAATTTGACAGAGTAAGAAGAAGGATGAGAGGTGAGAAATAAATCCAGAATGTTGGGCCTATCTCCAAGGCGATCGGGGATACGAGTAGGGTGCTGTACAATTTGCTCTAGGTCATTTCAGAATAGAAAAGTTGTAAGCTAGCTCACCAGGGATGGTAGTGAAATGAGAGGAAAACAAAAGGTGATGATGAACATTGACATCACCTAAAATGTAGACTTCAGCGAAAGACGAGTGGGGTAGAATGTATTCCACTTTGGAAGTGAGGTAGTCAGGAAGTTTTGGATAGTCAGTAAAATTAGGAGAAAGGTAGACATTGCAGATGTATTTAGTATGAGATTAGCATGTAAACCGTAGCCGGAAGGTATAGAATTCGGAGGATTCAAGTTCTGGAATACGAGAACAAGTTAGGTCATTGCGTACATTTACGCAACATCCACCTTTGTAGTGAAATTGAGTATAGAGAAAGTAGGAGGGAACAGAAAAAGGGGTTGCTGTCAGTCGTTCCAGACACCTGAGTTTCAGTGAGGAAGAGAAGGTGAGGTTTGGAGGGGAAGTGGTGTTCAACATATTGAACATTTGAGGAAAAGCCACCAATGTTGCAGAAGTTTATGAAAAGTAAATGAGGCAGAGGCCCAGAACATCTCGAATGGCTGCCTGGGTCTGCGTTCCCGGTATCGGCAGCGAGGGAGCCAGAAGTGGGGACATTTATGATCCCCTCCTCAGGGGACTCCTGAAGACTCTTGAAGTCGTTGCCATTTCTTTTTTAATTTTGGAACGATTATGTAGTGTGTAAGATGCATGTATGTGTAGTGAATAATAGGGAGAGAAATGTGTGTTTGAGAGCATTCTGGACTGCTCACAGAGTAGATAAAACACGGAAAAAGGCCAGCTAAGGAGGCCAATGACAGGAGAAATGGGAGTTCCAGCACTCCCTGTCTTCTGCTTAACGTCCCCACCCCCAACGACAGTGCTTCCCTGGTCGATTGGTGTCTACAATCTCCTCCTTGTAGTCTATGCAGTCTCTTCTATTACTGCGATATTCTTTCAATTTAATCTTCATAAGGTTCTGTCAGCTTCTTCGAACGCTCATACCCAGAAGCTTAATAAGGGAGTCCAACCGTCCGTAAAATGAATGGTCTATCATTGCAACTTTCTGGACTGATCTTGAACCAATTATATTGATATTACAAAATAAAATTGATTCAAAACCGTTCAATATTTGGTTCAAATGGAATAATTAATTTTTAGAAACGGTGGTCTGGCCATCCTGACTTATTGTTATCAAACCGTACAATAAATGTACGTATTTAACGGAATCCTTGGAAAGTATCCACTACAAAACTGTAGACCATTGATACCTTACGAGTGATATTCAATAAAGCGGCTAAAATAAGGCTAAAGGCCTTAATTACCCCAACACTAATTTTATTTTTAATTTGATCTTCAGTTATTTAGTAAAGTGGCACAAATGCTCATTTATACTTTCTCCCATATACTACAGGGCGTCCCAAAAAAAATGTATACACACTTTAAATAATTATAAAGGCAGTGTTTATTAAAATACATTTCATTTTCAAAATGTAATAGAATCTACAGACATTATTTAATTGTTTTGTCAACGCCTGTTTTCAAACTGACGTCCGTTCTGGTCCAGGCACTGCTGATAACGCGAAGCAATGGAATCGCAAACATCACGAAACATTTCGTTTAGTATTTGTGTGCATTCTCGTTCAATGGCTGCTCTCAATTCAGCGACTGTTGCAGGTTTTATAGCGTAGACTTTGTCTTTTAAGTATCCCCATAAAAAAAGTCTAGTGGTGTGAGGTCTGGTGAACGCGGAGGGTATTCTACGAAACCCCTTCGTCCAATCCACATCCACATCGTGCCAAGTACCACTCGCAACACTCCACTCTTCGGTCCGGATCATCTTCATTAATAGCATGGACTAATCTTGGAATGTAACTTTTCCATTGACAGCGCTTCAAAATGCGTTGGACAGACGATTCTGAAATTCCTACCTCACGACTCGCTTGCCGCACAGATTTTCTTGGACTTTGGTGATACGTTTCCAGTACTCTTTCTTGCTTTGTGGGGCTTGTCGATGTCCGTGGTCTTCCGGGACGCTTCTTGTGAACATTCTGAACAGTTCCATCGGCTTCAAACTTATCTCTAATTCGAGTGATGGTAAGTCACGTTGGTGGATCTGTTTGAAACTCTCTCCTAAACTGTCTTTGTACTTCAACTGCGTTTTCACACTTCCAGTAGCATTTTAGAATGAATTTCCTTTGTTCAAAGCTTAGTCTGACTGCCATTATTAATTCTAATGGGTTTAACTTGGAAAGAAAGAAACATCAATTGAGCTATCAGCTGTTAAAGTGTGTATAAATTTTTTGGGACGCCCTGTATATACCTATGTTGGCTCCGAAGAATTCTTCACTACTCCCTAGATCGATTTAAACTGCACTTTTATAGAATAATATCTTAATCTACTTTAAACAAGGGATAAGGAACTCTAAACACATCTGCACATGGCTATATGAATGCAAAACGGAAATGAAATACTGCCCCTTTTCACACACTGCCCCAGTAAAATGGACCAATGGCTCCAATCGGTGGTCTAACGGATTAATTAAACTTCACAGTGTACTGTACTCACTGTAAAGTAAAGTTATTCCATAAATACAGATCACCTTTTCTAAAAAAGTTTCATTTGACCGAATATGGAACGATTTTTTAATCAATTCTGTTTCGTGATGTTGATATAACTGGTTCATAACACAGCTCAACAAAAAAAAAAATTGTTTCGTTGCCAAGGAAATTCGTACGAATTTAGGGTATTTTGGGGTTGCTGAATTCCAAAATGAAAGTAGTTTTTCCGATTTGGCTCTAGTTCTTGAGATAATGAATACCCTCAATTAATAGGAAAAGTAACCATAACGCGTGCATATGGGAAACTACCGGAACATTCTAGATGGTGAGACACGCGAATATTCTTAGTGTTTACTCCGCGATCATTCTAGAATATTCCCCTTCCGTATATAAGTCATCGGCCACCCAACCAGTAAGTAGGCTCCGCCTGAACATTAAATTTTTTGCATTTTTACGTGTTTCAATGGGGTACCAATTATCTCATAAATTAGAGCCAATCTAGCAAAACCGATGTCATATTCGGAATCAGCACCACAAAGTTACCCCAAAATCACTCTAATATGATTGGCAATAAAATGAGTGTTGACCAGTGTAATCGGTCCAGAAAGGAAAGTTGGTTGAACACTATAAAGTAAAGTTGTTCCGTAGAAAAACTTAACTTAACTGCTCCATTTTCTGCATTGAGCCAGTTATGGAATGATTTCTTTGATAAACGAATGGTCTGTCATTGAAACCGTTGAGATTTCTTTCCTTTTTGGACCGATTTTTAACCAATTACATCGCTATTAGAAATAAAATTGTTTCAAAATCATTCCTTATTCGGTTCAAATGAAACCATTACATTCGTTATACTTTTAGAAACTCTTGTTTGTATGGAACAATTTCACTTTACAGTGCACAGAACGCCATTTTTTGAACTTTAATTGTTCCATTTTCTGAACCAATTATAGAACTATTTCTTGGTAAAACGAATGTCCCATCAGAGAAGCCGTTGAAACATATTTCTCTTCTGGACAGATTCTGAACCAATTATATCGCCATAAAACATAATTTGTTCAAAATCGTTTCAAAAATGAAAGACGGACCATACGTTTTACTAAGAAATTGTTCCATAATCGATTCAAATAGAACAAGTACTTTTTTAGAAAATGTGTACCCTCTACACACTGTATGTACCCTACTGTACTGTATGCATCCTATACACTGTAAAGTTAAGTTGTCCATATATGGAAGAACTTAACTTACACTGCAGGATACACAAAATTTTAAAATTGCTTACAATATTTCCACGAGGGCAGAGGCGTATCAACAGAGGAATTAAACTTGTCCCTCAAACTAAAACACGAATAATATGATATTGTTCCAAAGATCATTTACATAACAATTACTCGTCTCAGTATTTAAGGAAATGAAGCTAACGCCATTTTCTCGACGTGACATTTCATCAACAACGTTTTTAGAGTCAAATTAGTAAGATTAACATAGATTACGTTCCTTTGGTTAAGCTAGTTTGTTAGAATGTCGTTGAAATTTCCAGTCGACGAGATGTCCATAGATCAAAGAGAATAATTTAAATAAAAAAAAAATAAGTATGAGATGTGTACATCGAACTCTGTGCTCTCTCTAGCACATCTTTGTTAAATTCAATGCTTTACAGCCTTAAACGAAAATTAATGAGAAGCTACGATGCAAAAGACGGCTTAATAACGAGGCGAGATATTAATAAAAAGCGTACTTCCTTACGCAATTAAAAAGAAGGAAAATCTTTTTGAATTAAAAAATTCAAATCTGCTCAGCTTGGTTGCATAATGTCACGTCATTATACTTAGTTGGTCGTGTTCGCAAATGTACTGGAATAAATGGGTGATATAATAAAATAACAGTAAATAACGTTTGGGGGTTGTTTAATCTCCTCGTAACCGCAAAGACCGACTACAACTTTACGTGGAATCAGAACCACGGGTCGCTACATCATCTGGAGGCAGAGGACGATCATCCATCCAACTATTGCTTAGATCTAATGTTGCTTAACATCGCTGATCTTACGAGAAACGGTGCCGTGATGTGGCCACAACGTACCGGTTGTTATCGGCATATACTGTGTATATATATATTATATATATATATATATATATATATATATATATATATATATATAAAAGAAAAGAGAGAGAGAGAGAGAGAGAGAGAGAGAGAGAGAGAGAGAGAGAGAGAGAGAGAGAGAGAGAGAGTTATACAAATTCTTATAAAAACTGTGTCCTCATTTAGAGGCGAATAAACGTATTTTGTAAGGTAAATTCAGTGGAAAGGAAATTGTGGTACTCAGGAGAGCGCATAAATTAAAACGTTTCATGTACGTAATATGTACAAAGGAATATCACCGAACGGAAGCAAATCTAAAACTCCGTTCGTATTTTCACGTTCAATAAAAACATAAATCGTATAAAGGTAATTTGACGTAATAAAGCCAATATTCTCACTTCTAAAGTGAAAGTGGATTTTTTACTTCTTCAATACAATTGAGTCTTTAGCTAATTATATCATTAACTTATATATATATATATATATATGTGTGTGTGTGTGTGTGTGTGTGTAATCGTAATGTTCAAGGGTGTCATTTTTATACTATTTTCCTTATTATCCATAAGAGCAAATGTACAGGTTGATAATAAAAGTGTTCCCAAATACAATTGGCAACAAATTATTTTTTCGGGAACACCGTTTGGATCACCCTGTATTATATATATATATATATATATATATATATATATATATATATATATATATCACGGGTTATTAGAGTTAATTTAGGGCATGAAAAAGTTTTTCCAATTTGGAAAATGTGTTCGACGAGTGAATTTCAAGGTATTGACACTCAACCATAAAATGTTTAGTAAAAGAATTTCCCACTCAATGATTTTAACGTATACGTCGTTTGACAAGTGACGGATAATTCGTTGTATTGTTGACGTGTTCGCAATAATTACTGTGAAAACAATTACTTTTGTATTAATACACACACACACACACACACTGTACTGTTCCACATTATACGAGTATATTGGAAAAATGAAAACAATACTCAATTGCAGGAAAATATATATATATATATATATATATATATATATATATATTCCTTGATCAATCTTGGTTTTGCTTCCGCCCGAATCGTTCACTCTGGCAAAGGTCAAACTTAGACCTCCACCTTAGACCTACAGCTTAACGTGGAATTCGAACCACGATCCACTACGGGTGGTCAGAAATTACATAGGCTTCGCCCGGACTCGATCTCACGACCGCTCGATCAGTACCCATTAATCTACCAACCAATTTTATTGTATGAAAGGATGAATAGATAGGTTTACTGAGCACCGCCTGCCGACACCGGGAATCGAACCCGTGACTGGTGAATTCGCAGTCAGCGATGCTAAGCACTACACTACGAAGTCGCATATATATATACAGTATATATATATATATATATATATATATATATATATATATACACTACCTCCCAATACTTTCTTGTATTTGTATACAAAGTACTCAGAAAAATGTGTTCTGTTTTTCCAGTGTGGTAAATAAAGTGTTAATTTGTTTTAATTATGAACTCAATTTACACACACACAAATATATATATATATATATATATATATATATATATATATATAAAAGACTATTTAGTAAATTTTATTTATTTGAAAAAAGCTGTAAGATATTTTATTTTATAGTTAAAAGGGTAATCCCACGTTATAAATAACAGGAAGATGTTATAAAAAGCTATTTAAAATAACATAATAATCACGCAACGTTTCCATTGTTCTTTGAAAGCATGTTTTTACATTAGAAAAATAAAGATATTTTTTCTCATTGTTAAATGTTTAAGGTTTAAAATTGATTTTAACTGAACTTTTAAACTTAAAACTTCACGGTTTGCAATTAGCCATCTCTCAGGTGTTTCCTTTGTAAATGTACTATATATATATATATATATATATATATATATATAGAGAGAGAGAGAGAGAGAGAGAGAGAGAGAGAGAGGAGAGAGAGAGATCTTATTGTACGTACTATATACTGTATACTTTTAATTATATAATTTCAAAATGTGTCTACATTATTTTGAATCACCTTGTATATGCACTAATTGGATGCTAATTGCATTTAATAAAGAAAAACTTTAGTATGTATATAAGTAAGCATGTGAAAACACATTTAATAGGTATGTTAACTTATCAAATGTTCGCCATTTACACGCAAAATGCGCGCAACGTCTCAAGGCAGAGCGGCACACACTATTGTTCTTATTAGTTGAGATTTTGCGTACTTCTCGAACAATCGCCTTCTGTAAGTGTTGTACATTTTGAAGGTTAGTACCATACACTTTGTCCTTCAGGTACCCCCCACAGATAGAAGTCCAGAGGTGTAAGATCAGGTGACCTTGGAGGATATTCAGTTGCGGTTCCACGACAACCTATCCACAACCCATGAAACTCTGTATCAACAATAGCTCCAACATCTTTGTGATAATGTGGCGGTGCGCCAACTTTATGAAAGTAAACCTCATGGTCCCCATACATATGTCATATTGCGGGGACAGTATTATTACACAGCATTTCCAGATAATTTTGGCTTGTAAAGGTACCATTAAAAAAGAATGAGCCCAACAATGCCGCGAGAAGAAAACCCAAGCCTGGCAGATTAAAAGATTTTCAGCATAAATGTTTGAGTTTTGCGCTGCCTAAAACACAGTTGTGACGATTTATATGGCCATTCACTTTCAAAGTAACTTCATCAAACCAAATTATCCTATCCTCAAATTCACAATGTTCATTACTCATCTATGCAGTGAACCACTCGCAAAACTCTACTCTTCTACCATGACCATCCTCGTTAAGAGGATGCAAAAGCCTAGGTATGTGTGCTTTCCACCTTAATTCCTTCAAAATACGATGAACAGTAAGTTGACTGATCCCTAATTCACGTGCACAGCGCCTTGTTAACATTTTTGAGAACGCTGGCACGCCGATATTACAGTTTTCTCCCGCACATGATTTATTCATATTTCGGACAGGTCCATGCTCTTCAAATTTATCACGAATGCAGCTAATTGGTGTACGAGTGGGGGCTTCTGTTCTATACTATCGTATCCAGACACGTTGTACTTCCTTTACATTTTCATACTTCCAATACCACTTCAAAATGTTCTTCCTATGTTCGAAAGTCAGCCGTGTATCCGCCATGTTGAAGGCTATGTTATGTTAGGCTATGTAAGATGCTAAGATGACTTAGTCTATGCAACTCCTAATGCAAAACAAGTGTAATATTGTATAAATTTTTAAGTAATATTTATTGCATGCTAATAAATACACCATCATTACACCATAAATGCAGTTAGTATCCAAAATTAATAATTTCAAAATGTGCCTATATTATTTTGAATCACCATATATAATATGAAAAATAGTGTGTGTGTGTGTGTGTGTAATGTTATATCAGAAAGCTGATATATATACAAATTTCCTAAATAATTTATTTCTCCGTTCAGAATTATTCAGTCAGACTCTATTTTCATTTATCTAATTTTAGCACGGTTTTTTTTTTTTTTCTTTTTTTTTAACTCCCATCAATTTTTATATTTTTAACTCACTTTTTTCACACGAATTTCTAAATATTCTTTGATTTTGTAAACTGTGTAAATTTTGTAAATGTTGTAAATTTAATGGATGAATGCGGCAATTTGTACATAAATCCATTTGGAACCTCTTTATAATACAATAGATTTTCATGTTTTTCTGAATTTAATCAATTTCGAGGTATGGATTAAATTAACTTAGATTTTATAAAGAGTTTCAAATTTGTAGATAAATTTGTTGGTGATTCAGTTTTCTATGAAAAGATAAAACATGATGATACGTAATAATGGTTGAAATTTCGATGCGTGCATCTCCTAAACGTTCAAATCTCATATTTTATGAAAGAAATAAAAATATATATATAACGGAATAAAAAGTTATATATATATATATATATATACAGTATATATGTGTGTGTATATATATATATATATATATATATATAACCTTTGGTTAGCTTCCGCCCGAATTGTTCATTCTGACGAAGATCAAGCTTTTCACTCCACCTTAGACCTACAGTTTAACGTGGAATCCGAACCACGCCCCATCAGCAGCCCAGCGTCTTAACCACTAGGCCACCTAGGGTACCCATTTATCTACCAACCACTTTCTTTATTGTGTGGAAGGATGAACAGCTGGGTTTTGCTGCGCGCCGGCTGCGGTCGGGTCTCGAACCCGGAGCCGATGGATTCGTAGTCAGCGACGCTAATCACTACACCACCGAGGCGCATCATTATATATATATATGTGTGTGTGTGTGTGTGTGTGTGTGTGCGCGTGCGTGCATGAAATGTATACTATATATTCACCATAATACGTAGTTACTAAATTTGTATATATTATAATGAATATGTGCAGCGTTAAATTCACACAGGAATATAATATTCCCATCATGAATGCGCGACAAACCGTTTTACCGAGATACACGAATGAGGTCTCAGTAATTGAGACTAAAACGCCAATTTCATATTTATTTAGAATTCGGAAAATTGTTAAAGATCCATTTTGGAATGAGAAAATTGTTTGAGACAAAACCCGCTATTACTGATATTCAGCATATCATCAAAAGGGATTTTCTGTTCTTGCGTGGAGGCCAAAGACAGACAGAGAGATGGAGAGAGAGAGAGAGAGAGAGAGAGAGAGAGAGAGAGAGAGAGAGAGAGAGAGAGGAAACACTTTTAAACGATTTGAACCTTTGCTTGAGACTGGAGTATACATTACTTAGAATTAAGCGCATAATTTCTAATTATTTGAAGCAACATCTAAAAATGCAGAAAATTATTGCCAACTTCGTGTTCTTGTGAGCAGCTGAGCCATGCGATTTTAGCTGAAAAATTTACATAATTATTATTTTGATAAGGTTGTATGTTCAAAATATTATGTGTTTAGGATGTTAGTAAACTGTTCTTAATAACAGTTCTCATGTTTAAGGCATTATATAATAAGCGACACTGGAGAATATATAGCATACTATTAATAGAAAAGAGCCGAGATAAAATGTTTGTTTTAACGGATGTTTATGCAGAACCTATTATTATTATTATTATTATTATTGAAAATGAAAAATGAAAGGGTTTATTGGCATATGACAAAATCATTAATACAATGACAGTTCATATACTAAGGATAGAATATATACAGTTGATTAGAAATTATACATTGGACACGTCTTGTTACCTCCGGTAAGCTCGGGACATTGCGGGTAGCAAACATTTGCGAAGCTGAGCATCTCGGGGGTAATTTATGCAAGAGTCTAAAAGACCTGTTGTACAGTAAATTTAGGGTTCTGCCAGAACCTTTTTTTTATAATTCACCCAGAGTTGCTGTCTGTATATATTACTGCAGAAAGTACGAAAGAGCGTGTCTTTAGCTTCACTTGTACAGAACCGAAAGTTCCTTATAGTCATATTCGCTTTAGGACAAAGGCTTCGAGATTGTTTTCTTATATCCGAGTCATCACTCAACGAGCTTGTAATAGTTTGACTCAAATACTTAAACTCTTGTACTTCCTCAATTACTTAACCTTTCATTTTAACCCTTTGAGGATCAAGGGACATATTTTTCCCAACGGAAATAATAATATAAATTGTACAATGATGCAACGTTTCTACAAATACATCTACATGTTTATATAGGTATCGTTTAGTTGTCGGAAAATTAACCCAAAAATGGGTCATTTAAGTGACTAGAGTTACTAACATATCTAATTGTAAATAACAATAAAATTTACACTTTTAAGTTCAAAGAGACGTATACCGGTCGTCAAAGGGTTAAACCTAATATCAGCTGGCTGATTATAGCTTTTAGGATGAAAATGAATAACCTTAGTTTTGTAACATTAAAAAGAATATTATGTTTCTGCGAATACACTGCGCAGACTTTTAGTAGCCGATCCAGACCTTTAACAGAGAGACTTATTAAAACCATATCATCGGCATAAACTAAATTATTTATCCTTGTGTATCTATACAACATCTCACTGTTGCCTCATTAAGTGAAGCAATTAATCTGTCAATATACACATTAAACAGCATAGGGAGAGCAAAGAACCTTGTCTCACCCCGCAAAAGGAGCCAAAACATTCGGATCGTACATTATTATTATTATTATTATTATTATTATTATTATTATTATTACTGTTGTTGTTGTTGTTGTTCTAAATCCAAATGCTTATCATCTTGGTCATCATTTTAATTCAGAATTCGTGTCTGAATATTGGAGGTTGTGATAATTTCAGTGAGAAAATATACGGCAACTTTTTATTAACTTCAGAAATGAATGGTTTTTGGTGACTCATCTAGACTATCATACCAAATCATATATTCTATATTACAGCATATCATATCATAGATATTATTATACGATGTGTTATATTATACAGGGTGTTCCATAAGTCAGGCATCATAGGAGAAATTCATATTTTTCTATTTCTACGAACCATAATTCATATTTTCTCTTTCTACAGGCCATAATGTCTGTGAGCAAGGAAGAACGAATCCAGATAATTCTACTCATAGGAAATCGGAGTCAAAGAGAGGCCGCTGCTGAATTTAACAGACTGCATCCAGACAGCGAGGCAATAACACAGAGTTGTGTTAGCAGACTTGTTGCAAAGTTTAAGGAAACAGGATCCATAGAAGCTAAACCACGAAGTGGACCTTCAAGGAGGTCCACTGACGATGATACAGCGACTGTTATCCTGTCTCATTTTAACAGAAGTCCCAATAAGTCTCTTCGGCGATTGTCCGCCGAGACAGGAGTGTCGAAAAGTAGTATCCATCGCATTCTTCAGGCTCACAAATGGCATCCATATAAACTTTAGATCCTACAGAAATTAAGTTAAGATGATCCCGACCGGCGGATGAAATTTTGTGAATGGGCTACGGAACAATATGCTCGGGATGCCAATTTCCCGTCCACCATTCTGTTCAGTGACGAGGCTGTTTTTTATGGAAATGGTGAGGTAAATCGACAGAACACCCGCTACTGGTCTCAAAACAACCCTCACTGATATACCTCTTCAAAGGAACAAGGTGCATCTCGGGTGATGGTATGGTGTGGCATTTGGAAGGATCGCATCATAGGCCCCCTCTTTTTCGATGAACATGTCACTGGAGGCACCTACCTACGTATGCTCAAGGAAGAAGCATTTCCCAGTGTCTTGAACGAAGAAGGAAATTTCCCAACATGGTTCCAGCAAGACGGCGCTCCTGCACATTACAGCACCCAAGTAAGGGAATACCTGGACCAACAATTACCTGGTCATTGGATGGGACGTCGAGGGCCTGTGGAATGGCCAGCTAGAAGCCCGGATCTCACGCCACTAGATTTTTATCTCTGGGGCCACTTGAAGGCGCTGGTATACGCAGAGAAAATTAGGAGTGTTGAACATTTGAGGCAGCGCATTATTGGGGCATGTAACACCATTACTCCTGACATCATTCACCGTGTGCTTGCTGACTGGGTATCACGTCTGAATTTGTGTATTGAAAACAATGGTGGACATATTGAGCACGTTCTGTAAATAAAAGCTTTTGTTTTGCCTTTTTTTATTATTTTTCCTATGATGCCGGACTTATGGGACACCCTGTACAGTATTATATTATTTGAATAATGTATAATTTCCTATAGAGCATTTAAAAAAATATATACTGTATATATAGTATATATATATATATATATATAAAATATATATATATATATATGACCTTGGTTAACCTTCATTTTGCTTCTGCCAGAGTTGTTCATTCTGACGAAGGTCAAGCTTGTTGTTCCACCTTAGACCTACAGATTAACGTGGAATCCGAACCACGACCTACCACGGGTGGTTAGGAATTACAAGGTCATTACCCGGACTCGATCTCATGACCGAGTCCAGAGTCCATGCTCAGCGTCTTAACAACTAGGCTACCCAGGGTACACATTTATCTACCAACCAATGTTTTTTTAATGGAAGGATGAACAACTGGGTTAGCTGCGCGCCTTTTACCGTCACGAGGAATCGAACCTGGGGTCGATGGATTCGTAATCAGCGATGCTAACCATTACACCACCGAGGCGCCTTATATATATATACTGTATATATACTTTTTTTTGGTCATAAATAACAGACTTCTCAATTTCTTCGCGTCTGCCCTCGCACCGTTCAATAATTACTCGCCTTTTTTTCTTTGGGTATGAACAGCGCTTGCCCAAGGCTGCCGGGCATGCAAGGAAAGTCTAACTATTGGCTGATTGAATGTCTGTATGTATGTATACACAACTTCCGGTATACGTCTTCCATTCTTCATCGCCCTTTCTACCCTCATCCCCCAAACCCCGATGAAATCCCCCATAAGTGATATTGAATAAGCAGACAACCAACCGATTCCATATCGTGTTTTGCATAATTCCTTACAGACTATAATTTCTATAAACACAGTTGTGTGTATTGCACATCCTGTATATATACAGTATATATACAGTATATATACAGTATATATATATATATATATATATATATAATATAGTTGTTTATATGGTATAGTCATGCATAGGCAATATAATAATAATAATAATAAGATACTTCATGTCAGAGCGGCAAGGTTTCATTGACGTCTATATATATATATATATATATATATATATATATATATATATATATATATAAGAGGATTCACGCAATTTTGATGTCAATCATTTTCATCACAGTTTCTCCACTCATTACAAGTGAATATCCTTCAAATGTAATTCATGAAAAGAAGAGCCAAATTCGTCAAAGTGTTCTATTTTACGGCATTTACACTCACTTCCTCAATTTAAAAGCCTTTATTTACGTCATTTCTATCTTAACTCTTCATTCGAAACTCATTTTAGTGTTGTCGAAGCAAGCTATTATGCATTATATAGAAGCGTTTATGAGCTTTTAATTTTAGATAATTATATATATATATATACAGTATATATATATATATATATATATATATATATACACAATATGTATATATATATATATATATATATATATATATATATTATATATATATATATATATATATATATATATATATATATATATTGGGAGGGGGGTGTTTAACCTCCTTTGTAATAGCAAAGGTCATATGATGGAAGGTAGCTACAGGTTTAGGAGGAATTCGAACCACGGGTCGCTACATATCTGGACACGGAGGACGATCACCCATCCAATTACTATACCCACACCCAATGTCGCTTAATTTCGTTGGTTTATACTTTATAGGAAACGGCGTTGCAACAGTGGTCACGATGTACACTTTCAGACACGAGGTAAAGAGAAAAACACAACAGTTGTCTTTATTGGGTACAAAAACTAAAGTTTTTACTTAACTTAATTTTCTTTTGAAATATATCAAATGCAGTACAGTAATATATATATATATATATATATATATATAATATTATATATGGACCACCTTTACATCATGTATATGAAATATATTTCGGTGTATACAATAAGGGAAGTCATAATTTGAATAATATTTAACTGTGCAGCATGAAAGGAGATCCATCATTATTAACGAAAATAAATTATAAAGTCTATTATTATAAATAGAGTCTGTATCTGATGCGTTTATACACTTAATTTCCGTTTTGCATTCATATTCAACTTTGAGGTCAGGTCAATCACTATGTATGAACTGACTTCATGACCTCAAAATGAAAAAAAAATTATAAATAAATATCACACCTTTTTAGCTGAATAGATTGCGTATCCCCATGAGGGCCCCACCTTTCGAAAAACGATCCAGAACTTCTGTATGCGGGGATTTGTCCGGGCTAACATTATTTTTTCAACTTGACATTTTTATCGTTAGGTTTTAGGGTTAGGTTAAGTTAGGTTTGTATAGGTTAGTAAAGGTTATGTCAGGTTAGGTTAAGTTCGTATAGGTTATGTTAGGTTAAGTTAGTATAGGTTATGTTAGGTTATGTATAGGTTAGTATAGGTTAGGTTAAGTTAGTATAGGTTGTCAGGCTAGGTTATGTCAGTATAGCTTATGTTAGGTTGTCTATAGGTTAGTATAGGTTATATTAGGTTAGGTTAGGTTTGGTTAGGTTAGGTTAGTATAGGTTAGGTTAATGTAGGTTATGTTACGTTATGTTATATTACGTTATTTTATGTTAGGTTAGGTTAGCGTAGGATCTAATGTTAGTTTATGCTAGGTTATGTTAGGTTTAGGTTAGGTTAAGTTAGGTTCTTAGAGTGTCTGTGAAATTTCAATTGACGAAATATATATATATATATATATATATACACACACCAGGTCCGATTTGTCTGATGCATACGCGAGCTTGATCGTTTGAATCGTTGAGGAAAGAGCGGAATTCGCTTGTTCTGATGATGGTTTGCATATTCTCACCATTAGTTCGAATTCGGGGTTAATGGCGGGTTGTTTGGGGGTTTATTTCGACTTCGGATCTTGTTTGGTGCGCCGAATTATTTTCTTAAATGGAGTCAATGAATGTCATTCCAAGGTTTAGAGTTTCACCTTCTCTATACAACTTCGTTCACCCCTAATCATTTTTCTTTTCTTACAGGGTAAGGAGGAAGAGGAGAAGGAGAAAGAGGAGGAAAAGGAGGAGGAGGAGGAAAAGGAGGAGGAGGAGGAGGAAAGGTAGAAGGTTGTAAGTGGGGGCTGAGCTGAGGGATATGCCAGATCTTTAATTCTAACAGGGGTAGGGGTAGAGAGTGAGGACGTACACGTAAACACAATAGAATATTCGCCGCATTCAGGGTGACGTAAGTAACTCGAGGTGAATGGAAAGGAACACGACACTATGGATCATTTACGGCAAATTAAAAAAAAAAATTGTTTTATTGCAATCGAGGGAAAATCTGTAAAATTAACAATGGAAACAAATTCTCAGAAAAAAAAAAAAAAGTTAATTTAATTTGGAACCTCATTTCTCGAAATTTTGGTACGTAGAATTATCGAAAATATTCTCACTTTCGTTAAAATTAAATTGATTTTTTTTTCAAATTAAAATAAACATTTGTACATTTTTATTTTTATTTGGAATTTTTTTTTTTTTTTTTTTTTTTACGCTTTAAAGGGAAGTTGATGGTTGGCTACATATTCTTATCATATAATGGAAGTATGAAACACTATATTTCGTCATTTTAAATGTTTCTGATGTTACTAATGTTGATAGAAGGCTCCCCTCAAAGCAAATTATCTACGGAACTAATTTAATATAATCTTTATTTTTACCTCTTAATCTTTATAGTTTCACATAAAATTAAATTAAATCTTTTAAGAATTAATATATATACACACACCTTGGTTAGCTTCCGCCCGAATTGTTTATTCTGACGAAGGTCAAGCTTTTCACTCCACCTTAGACCTACAGTTTAACGTGGAATCTGAACCACGCCCCACAAGCAGCCCAGCGTATACACACACACACACATATATATATATATATATATATGTGTGTGTGTGTGTGTGGTGTGTGTGTGTGTTTTACAGTAACTGTGTAAAACCAGTCGAATTACTAACTTATTCTAACCTAACCTTTACGAAGTAATTAAGGGTCACAGACATTACATGAAAGCACTGGTTTCATATATATATATATATATATATATATATATATATATATAAATAACAAACTCCAAAACATAAGAATTAAACGTGTGAGCAGTACAAGGAGTCAAAACCCATAAACTTCATTGAAAACAAATGACAATCGTCAATAAAAAAAAACCCTCGTGTATATATAGACTATTACTGATTAGAATAAACCCATACATTAAAAAAAGAAAAAAATTCAATCTAAATTTACATTATAAATCAATCAAGTCCGTGTCTTGAATAATGAATCTGAGGTGTAAATAAAGATATACTCCTATTATACTTTCCCTTTTCGATTAAAGAGTCAAGTTTAATTTTGGCATTTCTCGAAGAAAGAAGAGTGTTTACAGGATTCAAACGCTATTTCAGAATTAGGATCGAAAGGCCTTTTTTTTGGGGGGGTTCCACACAAAGTATATTGTCTCTCTCTTTATATAGAGTTCGATGAAATCGCTTCGCTGCATCGATGTGAGAACATCATTCGCTAATGATTTAAGTCATTAAGTTTATTCAACACACTTTTTAACATCTCGGCCAGCCTAGCTCGCTACGCTCTCATCATGATGGTGTGGACAGAAGTAAACAATTAAAATTTGCATCGAGGGCGTTAAGTGTTTTAGCAGTTTGATTTTGTAAGAATTTTGTTTTAAATGAAGTTTCATTAAATATGTATTACCGATCAGAACTAATATAAGTATGGATTAACGAACAAAAAAAATTATATTTATATACTGACTTTTTTAAACATATATATATATATATATATATATACACTGTATATACACACATACATATTTTTGTGTAAATAAAATTCACTTAATTATTTTTCAAAGTAACCACACCCGATCATACCCACACGTACCCGAATTTGGAACAACGAATAACGCAGTTAAAGAAAAAAAAACCTAAAAAATTTGACTTAAAAATACGGTGATCTTAAATAAAAATTAAAAAATTGTAATCTCGTAAAAAAACATGGAAAAAAATATCCCTTCAAGATTTTTTAATTTCTAATTATTATGAATTAATAATTGTATAGAATTAACTTCAAATAAATTATCCTTTTACTCGATGCGACGGTATAGCGTATATAAATTACTGTATATTAAAGAGTAGTAATCGTCCGGTAATTCCTATCTTACATTCATTAACCATCTTTTTCAGTAAAACGCTGACTGACTGAAGGTTACCCCGACTTCGTAGAGAAAGTGACTTTTAAAGCCTCAATAACAGTCAAATTATAAGTAGCTAAATTATAAACAAATTATATCTAGAAAAAATTATATATATCCAATTTGAAACTATATGTGTACGCATGCATAGCATATTTTTAGAAAGGGCGCGATCTTCATGATTTATGTAATTGTTAATTATATTAATTATAAGAATTACGCCTTGTTTTGAGGGTTGGTATATTTCCGTTTTCTGTATTTTAATATAAGAGAAACTCATTTAAAATTATTATTCTTTTTATATATAATTTATTTGAAAGTGCAAATCTTCATGTTTTGAATTCAATATCAACAATAGAATTATGACAATTTGTAATAAAATTGGGGGTTGGGACTTTGAGTTGGGTTCCTGTTTCTATAAGGAAATGCATAATCAGTCAAGAGGTCCAGAAATTGGCACAACGCTCAGGCCAACTAATGCAGTCCAGTGTTTTAACTCCCGCGTTATTATAGCATCACCGGGGTTTCGAACTTCCGACCTAGGTGTCTTCATTCGCTTATATAGGGAAACGGTGTTACCCACTGAAATACAGAGGCTCGTTACCCATTGCTCTAATTCCTCTATTATTATTACCAGCGTCATCGGGATTCGAACCCCAGACCTCAGTGTCTTCACTTTGTTTATAGGGAAATGGCGTTACCCACTAACTAAGGACGTTGGCAACGGGTTTGATTCATGACTTACTTCTTTAAGTGTATACAACTGATAGACAGACTGTAATATATGATTAATAAATAAAGGGATACAGAGGATGACGTTATTGGTATTTTCACTGTAAAGAGATTCTTCTTTACCAACATTGATGATGTCATATACTCCAGACTGGATCCATAATTGTACATCACTTGATATAGCTATAGGCAAACACGTTCATACCAAAAAGTCCATACTTTAGAAGAAATAAAGTACAAATGATGAAATAGCTTGGACAACTGGATTGTCTGAGTTTTGAATTCTTCGCGTTAGACTGTATTGACCACGTCTTGTTACTTCAGAGGCTCGACACGTTGTGGTTTGTGAACATTTGAGAAGCCAAGTATCTTGGATGTAGTTTATGCAGCAGAGAAGGAATTAAAAATCAGAAGTGTTCCGATTCTAAATATTTGTTACGTAGAAGGGAAGTTCTTCCTCAGAATCATTTACTTAATCCCATTTCGGACCATCAATCCGTTTAACATATATTTTATGACGCCTGGATTAGAACAATATCAGATGAGCCGGAAGTACCTGGCTATGTGAAGTGGAAAGCGCGAGAAACCAACTCTCTACTTCGCCAGGCCAACTTGAGAGGAGGGGCGACAAGCTTGACCTTCGTGAAGTGAGGAATCATCGCACGGAACATTTAAATCGTGTCCGCATTGTTCGTTTTAGCGCTGAAAATATAAAAGAGCCTAAAAGTACCCTGACGATAATAAAGTATTTGAAAAGTATCCCTTTATAATAGATCAAAAATAAACAGAAAATAGATAAAACGTTTTGCTTCTTGACAAGCAAGATCTGAAATTTCGACTAAAAGCACAGAAAGTAAACTTGTCGGGTTTAAAGGAAACCTTTCACATTACTTTCCATATACTTTCAACCAACTAAATCTACACATTAAATATTCTATATTCAAAGTCTATTTAAGCTCATGCAATTAGATTCTCATTCGTACAGTACATACAGGGGACAGGATATAATGTATAGTATATATTATATATATATATATATATATATATATATAATATATATATATATATATATATATATATGTGTGTGTGTGTGTGTGTGTGTGTGTGTGTGTGTGTATATATATATATATTATATATATATATATATATATATATATATATACACAGGGTGTCCCATAAGTCCGGCATCATAGGAAAAATAATAAAAAAAGGCAAAACAAAAGCTTTTATTTACAGAACGTGCTCAATATGTCAACCATTGTTTCCAATACACAAATTCAGACGTGATACCCAGTCAGCAAGCACACGGTGAATAATGTCAGGAGTAATGGTGTTACATGCCCCATTAATGCGCTGCCGCAAATGTTCAACACTCCTAATTTTCTCTGCGTATACCAGCGCTTTCAAGTGGCCCAGAGATAAAAATCTAGTGGCGTGAGATCCGGGTTTCTAGCTGAGCATTCCACAGGCCCTCGACGTCCTATCCAATGACCAGGGAATTGTTGGTAGAGGTATTCCCTTACTTGGGTGCTGTAGTGTGCAGGAGCGCCGTCTTGCTGAAACCATGTTGAGAAATTTCCTTCTTCGTTCAAGACACTGGGAAATGCTTCTTCCTTGAGCATATGTAGGTAGATGCCTCCAGTGACATGTTCATCGAAAAAGAGGGGGGCCTATGATGCGATCCTTCCAAATGTCACACCATACCATCACCCGAGATGCATCTTGTTCCTTTGAAGAGGTATACCAGTGAGGGTTGTTTTGAGACCAGTAGCGGGTGTTCTGTCGATTTACCTCACCATTTCCATAAAAAACAACCTCATCACTGAACAGAATGGTGGACGGGAAATTGGCATCCCGAGCATATTGTTCCGTAGCCCATTCACAAAATTCCATCCGCCGGTCGGGATCATCTTCGCTTAATTTCTGTAGGATCTGAAGTTTATATGGATGCCATTTGTGAGCCTGAAGAATGCGATGCGACACTCCTGTCTCGGCGGACAATCGCAGAAGAGACTTATTGGGACTTCTGTTAAAATGAGCCAGGATAGCAGCCGCTGTATCATCGTCAGTGGACCTCGTTGAAGGTCCACTGAGTGGTTTATCTTCTATAGATCCTGTTTCCTTAAACTTTGCAACAAGTCTGCGAACACAACTCTGCGTTATTGGCTCGCGGTCCGGATGCAGTCTGTTAAATTCAGCAGCGGCCTCTCTTTGACTCCGATTTCCTATGAGTAGAATTATCTGGATTCGTTCTTCCTTGCTCACAGACATTATGGCCTGTAGAAAGAGAAAAATATGAATTATGGTTTGTAGAAATAGAAAAATATGAGTTTCTCCTATGATGCCGGACTTATGGGACACCCTGTATACTGTATATATAATATATACAGTATATATAATTGTCCTATCAACCTGTCATCGGTTCCATACATTGATCTTTTTTCTTTGTGGTGGCCCAACAACGCATGATATATATATATATATATATATCGTAAAGAACGACGCTTGTATAGGAGATATTCCGCGCAAGACGAGAGAGAGAAAACGGAACAAATGAAAAAATGAAGTAACCACCTGGGAATCGAACCCGGGATCTTCCGATTGCCGGTCAGACGCGATACCATTACACCATGGACTTCACTCTTCCAAATGCCGTAATTCTTCTACATACTCGCAGAAACCAATGCCCCAAGGGGGCACCTCCCGCATGCCGTAACATTATATACATTCAACTGCAAAGAACACGCAGTATAAATAACGTAAAGAACGACGCTTGTATAGGAGATATTCCGCGCAAGACGAGAGAGAGAAAACGGAACAAATGAAAAAATGAAGTAACCACCTGGAATCGAACCCGGGATCTTCCGATTGCCGGTCAGACGCGATACCATTACACCATGGACTTCACTCTTCCAAATGCCGTAATTCTTCTACATACTCGCAGAAACCAATGCCCCAAGGGGGCACCTTCCGCATGCCGTAACATTATATACATTCAACTGCAAAGAACACGCAGTATAAAATAACGTAAAGAACGACGCTTGTATAGGAGATATTCCGCGCAAGACGAGAGAGAGAAAACGGAACAAATGAAAAAATGAAGTAACCACCTGGGAATCGAACCCGGGATCTTCCGATTGCCGGTCAGACGCGATACCATTACACCATGGACTTCACTCTTCCAAATGCCGTAATTCTTCTACATACTCGCAGAAACCAATGCCCCAAGGGGCACCTTCCGCATGCCGTAACATTATATACATTACTTCATTTTTTCATTTGTTCCGTTTTCTCTCTCTCGTCTTGCGCGGAATATCTCCTATACAAGCGTCGTTCTTTACGTTATTTATACTGCGTGTTCTTTGCAGTTGAATGTATATAATGTTACGGCATGCGGGAGGTGCCCCCTTGGGGTATTGGTTTCTGCGAGTATGTAGAAGAATTACGGCATTTGGAAGAGTGAAGTCCATGGTGTAATGGTATCGCGTCTGACCGGCAATCGGAAGATCCCGCGTTCGATTCCCAGGTGGTTACTTCATTTTTTCATTTGTTCCGTTTTCTCTCTCTCGTCTTGCGCGGAATATCTCCTATACAAGCGTCGTTCTTTACGTTATTTATACTGCGTGTTCTTTGCAGTTGAATGTATATAATGTTACGGCATGCGGGAGGTGCCCCCTTGGGGCATTGGTTTCTGCGAGTATGTAGAAGAATTACGGCATTTGGAAGAGTGAAGTCCATGGTGTAATGGTATCGCGTCTGACCGGCAATCGGAAGATCCCGGGTTCGATTCCCAGGTGGTTACTTCATTTTTTCATTTGTTCCGTTTTCTCTCTCGTCTTGCGCGGAATATCTCCTATACAAGCGTCGTTCTTTACGTTATTTATACTGCGTGTTCTTTGCAGTTGAATGTATATAATGTTACGGCATGCGGGAGGTGCCCCCTTGGGGCATTGGTTTCTGCGAGTATGTAGAAGAATTACGGCATTTGGAAGAGTGAAGTCCATGGTGTAATGGTATCGCGTCTGACCGGCAATCGGAAGATCCCGGGTTCGATTCCCAGGTGGTTACTTCATTTTTTCATTTGTTCCGTTTTCTCTCTCTCGTCTTGCGCGGAATATCTCCTATACAAGCGTCGTTCTTTACGTTATTTATACTGCGTGTTCTTTGCAGTTGAATGTATATAATGTTACGGCATGCGGGAGGTGCCCCCTTGGGGCATTGGTTTCTGCGAGTATGTAGAAGAATTACGGCATTTGGAAGAGTGAAGTCCATGGTGTAATGGTATCGCGTCTGACCGGCAATCGGAAGATCCCGGGTTCGATTCCCAGGTGGTTACTTCATTTTTTCATTTGTTCCGTTTCTCTCTCTCGTCTTGCGCGGAATATCTCCTATACAAGCGTCGTTCTTTACGTTATTTATACTGCGTGTTCTTTGCAGTTGAATGTGTATATATATATATATATATGCTGCAAACCCACAAGGAAAAAGAAAAACGATTCCAATGTAACTCAGTATATATAGGCCAAACCGGTAAAACGTTAGATATTAGTGTAAAACAGCATAAATATGCTTGTAGAACAACTAATAATTCCAATGCTTTATTTAACCATATGTATAGATATAACCATAGCATCAAGTGGGATAGTTCTAAAGCGCTTGTTAAAAACAGAGATATAATAGAAAGAAATATTCTAGAATGTGCATTTATTCATTTTAAAAACAATTTTAATAACAGTGCGGGGACGTATAAAATTGACGATATCATGTTAAAATTTCTTTTGCCTCTCATTAACCCTTGTTAAGTATTTGCTAATTGTTTTGTTTTTCCTGTACGTTGTATATATTTATGGGCATCTCGCCTTTTATCTTCATTCCCTGACGAGGTGTAGCTTTGAATACACGAAAGGCCTTGGAATCGTTTTTCTTTTTCCTTGTGGGTTTGCAGCATTCATTCATTTCACGTGTTTTATTGTGAAATTCATCCCATATATATAATATATATATATATATATATATATAGAGAGAGAGAGAGAGAGAGAGAGAGAGAGAGAGAGAGATAAAAACAAGCAAATGGACAAACAGAGACAGGGATCAAGAAATAATTTAGCATTACTTCTTTTCTAGTCTGTCCAGAAGGTAACTTCTAAATACAAAAATCAACATTATCTGAACTCAAAAACAAGCCAAAAACATTCTCTTAAACCAAATAGGCTGAACACGATAAATGAAACCGTACCTGAAATGTCATTTCAGTGCTTTGTCCGCTTACCATCTGATTTTAAAAGGAACAAAATACGTCGTTCAACCTAATCTGGAACCGATATCACCTCGCGAGAAACGATCAAACTATAAGGAAGTCTCAACAGGGTGGACATAATGCTTTTAAAAACCATTATATTTTGGGGTATAACTGTAATTCTATAATGGAATGGAATTTAATGAAATCCTACGAGTTAAACATTTTATTTTACCGTTGACAGTGAAACATTACAATATTGGGTATCACATTTGAAACTTCAGAAAAGCCTCTGTGTATTTTAACTCATTTTCTCGTGTTTTTTCCATATTTCTTTTGTTTTATCGACCTGATGATGGAGAGTAGTTATTTGGTAAAAGGCTTAAACCTTATCTTTAACTTTTTATTTTCGTTTAACCGGTTTTTAATTAAAATTCTATAGGGATTTATTAGAGCTAAAAAAAGAGGGTTTTTTTAATTAATGTGATTCAATAGTACAGAATAAGTTAAGTACGCAGTTACACGGTCAGATCGGTGGGTTCAATACCGAAGGGGCATGAGTATTGGGAGATTCCAGAGAACTTCCATTTAGAAATGAGTGGCTGGTTGAAAAGATTCTTTTCTTAATATATATATATATATATAATATATATATATAATATATATATATATATATATATATATATATATATATATATATATATATATATATATATATATATATAATACACACAGACCGTGCATGGAACAAGGAACTCTTCTGGGAAAATTAAATCCACTATTGTCCAAATAAGTAATAGTAAATGACAAATACTATAGTTTTTCTTTTTCATGATGTTAGCCCGACGTGGCCAAGGGTCACTCGCAAAGAGGCCTCATAAATATAGCTTCCCTCACCAGCTATCTGCAAAGCAGATAGGATCCAGCTTTGGGACAGGATCTAGGGGTTACAGCTGCACCTAGCCTACTATATCCAGAACCTCAATATAAGTAAAAATACAATAGTTACCCCTTTTTCTTTGATATATTCAATCCGACGAGAATGCAACGAGTCTTTACTTATATTGAGGTTCTGGATATAGTAGTCTAGGTGTGGCTGTAACCCCTAGATCCTGTCCCAAAGCTGGATCCTATCTGCTTTGCAGACAGCTGGTGAGAGAAGCTATATTTTTGGGGCCTCTTTGCGAGTGACCCGCTGCCCACGTCGGGCTAACATCATAAAAAAGAAAAAACTATTGTGTTTGTCATTACCATTACTTATTTGGACAAGAGTGGATTAATTTTCCCAAAAGAGTTCCGTGTTCCATGCATGGTCTGTGTGTATCATGAAAAACCTCAGGGGACCATTCTGAGTTCAATCCCATATATATATATATATATATATATATATATATATATATATATATATATATATATATATATATATATATATATATACATGTTACCTTCGTGAAATAATTTTCATATACATATATATATATTATATATACATACACACACACAGGTGTCCCGTAAGTCTGGAACCATAGGGCAAAATGATAAAAACGGCAATAAAAACGCCGAAGAGACTTTTGGGAACTGTTTGTGAAATGAGCGAGGATGGTAGCGGCTGTGTCATCGTCGGTGGATGTCCTCGAAGGTCCACTGCGTGGTTTATCTCCTATGGATCCCGTTTCCCTAAATTTGCTACAAGTTTGCCTACACAGCTGTGTGTTATCTGCGCGCGGTCCGGATGCAATCTGTTAAATTCCTCAGCGACCTCCCTCTGACTCCGATTTCCTACGAGCAGAATTACCGTGATGCGTTCTTTCTTACTCAAAAACATCATGGGCACTTGCATAAACGGAAAAACATGAATTACTTATTTTACCCTATGGTTCCAGACTTATGGGACACCCTGTATATATATATAACGGGTGTGCCATAAAAAAGGGTACATTTTAAAAAGGCTTAACATCAACATTTGTCATTTAATTTTAATAAAACTTCTACATAATAAAACATATGTATTTATCTATATGCAAACAAGTTTTCAGACTAAAATATCAAATAATTCAAATTCTATCAACATTTAACGAAAGAGTGATTTTTCTATTTAACATGCAAAAATTATAAAACCTTTTTAATATTTTTTGTAAAAATAATGTTTAACGTAAAAATTTACCTGAAATTATTAAAAAAATTGTTCGAAAAGCTTTCCTTCCATTTCAATAACTTTTTTATCTTGGCCGGAATTCATCTATGGCTCGATTTACTCGTTCCTGTGGAAGCTCTTCCCATTTTTGAATGATGATCTCGCGTAAATGAGCGACATCTTTTATCCTAGTCCTGGACTCGCTCTGCTAAGTTCTCCCATATTCCGGCCAAGAATAAAAAAAGTTATTGAAATGGAAGGAAAGCATTTCGAACAATTATTTTAATAATTTCAGGTAATTTTTACGTTAAAAATTATTTTTATAAAAAAAATATTAAAAAGGTTTAATAATTAATTTTTGCATGTTAAGTAGAAAAATCATACTCTTTCGTTAAATGTTGATAGAATTTGAATTATTTGATATTTTAGTCTGAAAACTTGTTTGCATATAGATAAATACATATGTTTTATTGTGTAGAAGTTTTATTAAAATTAAATGACAAATGTTGATTTTATAGCCTTTTTAACATGTAACCTTTTTTATGGCACACCCGTTTTTATATATATATATATATATATATATATATATATATATATATATATGTGTGTGTGTGTGTGTGTGTGTGTGTGTGTGTGTGTGCTTCGAACACCAATATTCAAAATCGACCTGCGTTCGACCCCTCTGTAGCATATTATATATATATATATATATATATATATATATATATATATATATAATATATATAAAGTGAAATAAGAGAAATGAAATTGTTTGTATGGATGGTTTTTGGAAATTTGTTTCAGGAAAAAATAGCGCAGCAATAAATCCAAAAATAAGTAGCCATTTCCTTTTTAAATCGAACATTAAGAGTGTTTTGGAAAACCTCAAGGACCGCCAAAAGCCAGACACACACAGATAGATTTCTGAAAGTTAAATCACAGTTCAGAGCGTCTCTCTCTCTCTCTCTCTCTCTCTCTCTCTCTCTCTCTCTCTCTCTCTCTCTCTCTCTCTCTCTCTCTCTCTCTCTTGGTACCTAATTTTTTTGCTACATAATAAGTGAGAACGAATTTATATGGAGAACGAAGGCGAAGGAAATACATTCACGCAATGTTCACGCAACATTCACGCGAAATTCACACAACGTTCGCGCGGCATTCACGCACTGTTCGCATAACGTTCACGCAGCATTCACGCACTGTTCACGTAACGTTCATGCAAAATTAACGTAAAGTTCACTCAACATTCAGGCAACTTTCATTAAAAATTCTCGTAAACGCTCACGCAACATTCACAAAATATTCACGAAACGTTCATGTGAAATTCACGCAACGTTTATGTAAAATTCATGCAACGTTCGCGCAACACTCACGCAACACTTAAGCAATATTCACGCAACACTCACGAAACGATCACGTAAACTTCACGCATTCACGCAATATTCAAACAAAGCTCACGAAACATTCAAACAATATTCACACGACGTTAACGGAAATTCACGCAACGTTCACGCAACATCCACGGAAAATTCACGCAATTTTAGGGCAAAGAAAACATCGTAAAAAACGTTATTTGTTTATATTGTGTAGCGCCTCTGGCGGGTTTTTTAAAAACTAATTTGAATGACTAATAGGAAGAGTGACTTTAATGAAAGAACGGCTGATTCTTCGCATTCATTACCGATTAAGGGTGTGTGTAATTTGGCGAATGTGTGTACCGAGTTTATGCAGAGCAGGACGACCTTTCTTGACCTGCTCCGGTGTATGTCAGCGATCAAACAGGAATAAATCAAAGGAGAGACACGGTCTAATTTTTCAAAAGCGTAATGACTGCCATTACGAAACAGAAAGCTTGATGGCAAAAGCAGTTCGCTTCTTGCTAGATTGCACCTTGCAACCATCTAATTTCAAATACATTAAGCAAAGCTGTAATCTGACCCTAATTTGGATCAGCGAGTGGAATTATTTCCTGTCGTCATTATCAGGGTGAAGCTGCATGGTAAATGATAATGGCACAAATTACATACATTTAATTTATATATTTTAAATTTCCTCATTTGAAATTCATTCATTTTTTGCTACTCTCTCCATAATTGGCTCCAAACAATAGGACATGCGCAGAGACTTCGGTTTGTAGGGGTCAATTTTAACGCAGGGGGAATTCTTCTGAATACAATCGCACAGGCCAAAAGAAAGTATTTTATTGTGAGTAACTGCACGCGATTTGAATAATATACCGTAACAATTATGTTACTGTAAATGGATGCTTTATATGATACTGTAAACTATATGTTATACGTATGGAATGAACGCGTATTATAACGACGTATAATATACATAATTTCCCAAACGATACGCATACCTTTTAAATAAATATCTCATTAAAGCACTGTATACTGAGGAAGTTCAAATCGCATAAAATAATAAAATCCAGTTTCATACACATGCATTGAGTTTCCTTTGCCTCTCTTCCGCAGCAGTGTAAACAGCTCATACACAAAAGGTCGTTATACGAAGATAATAACACTATCGTCGTACACGAAATGACAGAGGGTAAGACCTCTTAGAAAACCACATTAGTGAATCGAGAAGAATAAATAAAGAGTATATAATAAAAAAACTAATTTTACATACTTGATAACGAAATAGGTTCATGCTATTGGACACGGTACGGACAAGCGTGTCATTAATTTAGCCATTAACGAACTTAAGAAATATATATAAAAACCCAGAAAACGGATAAAGCACAAAGGAAGAAAGTGTTTTTATGTTGTGCTAAAAGGAAACATTTATTTTTTTGCGTTTTGTGTAATTGCAAAGCAACTTCCGAAGTGTATATATAAAATTAAAACCGGATCCTTGCATGTTTATTCGAGTTCAAACTCGTTTTCAGATGCATCCTCTCGCATGCAGAGACCTTTTGTATGTGAGTAAACGGCACTCTGTGTCGTTAAAGAGTGTAAAAAAGAGGAAGATCTAGGATTAAATACACTGGCATAGAAGTGCAGTTATTTGACAAAAATATAAACCGTTTATCTCACCATGTTATATAAATTTGCAATTACCATTTAGGCTTTTAGATTTGCTACCAGAAAAATAATTATGGTTAAACCGGAATCTCCTTGCGTGGTTCAATTAATAATAATTGGCTGGTTAGCAAATGTAGTTTACCATTAATTTTGGTAGTTGCATAACCAAATATGTATACCTTTATATCTGAAATGAAGGTTTCTCGGTACCTTTATATCTGTATCTTTATCCCGTATCTTTAACTGTATCTTTTATATTATCCGTATCTTTTATATCCGTATCTTAACTTTTTTTTGTTGAAAATTCACAGTATTATTTCTGAAAGAAATAAATTCATCCTCCGGAGAGCCTAAATTATTCTCGCTTACCGACCATAAATAGACCAAAAGAAGGTTCTTAACGTCATCACTGAATACCATAAGCAAAATTAACATTTCTCAAACAAAGAACATCCCAAAAAAAGTTTAATTAACAACATTTTTTTTTAATTAATAGTTAAGAAAAATGTTTAGAACTTTTTTTATATAAGAAATAGATTACTCAAAAGCAGGGCTAATTTCTATGAAATTAATTACATTATTACCTCTCGCGTTGGCACAGAAGTATGTGATAAAGGCTTATTCACTGGTTTAGTGCCCATTTGTAGCCATTCGTGGGTGTTTAATTTCTATTTTAAGAGACCAAATCCCGACGAGTTTATTTCTTTGTTTTGGCTTTAAACGCGGAAAGCGAATATCTCGCTACAAAAACTAAAATTTTATTTACTGAAATATATAAAAATAAACTTCTATTTATTAACGTCTATACATATATATATATTTTCATGGTTTTTTTTTTTGTATAAAGAATAATTTCGAGGATTTATGTATTATAAAACTGATTAAAGGGATTTTTTGCACAAAAAGGGGGAAACAAACTCGAAATATACAAAGAAGAATTATTTCAAATAACTATTTTCTTATATAAAAGTATATAATCCAAAACCAGTCTTTTATATAGATATATATATATATATATATATATATATATATATATATATATATATATATATATATATATATATATATATTATTAGTAACTGTATTATTTAAGTTATTTTGTTTTCTTCTGCCAGTACACTTTTAAATTTCAATTTCAATTTCATTTTCAATATATATATATATATATATATATATATATATATGTGTGTGTGTGTGTGTGTATGTATGTATGTATGTATGTATGTATGTATGTATGTATGTACGTATGCCTATAAGAGAATCCCATCAGTGATCCATTGTTGTTGACTTGGCTTCCGTTCAATGGCA
>JAJOZX010000418.1:162500-207500 GCA_023014485.1 Bathynomus jamesi
ATATAATTATCCAACTAAAACCACTTTATTAAGTATAGTTGTGCATGGAATGTACAGTATATAGGCCAACAGTAAAACCTCTTCATAACGAAATATATCAACCAAACAGCTGTCGTTTTAGATACTGTAGGTTGTTCGTTATAAAGAGGTTTTCCTTTGCCGATATTGTAGTGTATATTTTAATGACGTATTTACACCCTCATTAGTTATTTATACATACTTTATATAGTACCGTGTCTTATACAGTATATTAAATACATTACTTAAAAGTATTTTAAGTATTTAAAAATATTTCTTCGTGAGGTAGAACCATTCTAGCCAATTACGCATCAGCCAATCAGCATGCCGCTTACTTTCTTGATCGGGGAAATAGCGGTAGAGACGAACACGTGTGTAGCTCAGGATAACGAAACATGTTTCGATAAAGAGGGGTTTTTCGAAATGCTCAAAGTGTTCGGTAAAGAAAAGTTTCGTTATAGTGGAGTGTCGTTATTCAGAGGGTTTACTGTATATAGAAAATCTCCACAGTATATATATATATATATATATATATATATATATATGCTACACACAGACCGTGCATGCAACAAGGAACTTTTCTGGGAAATTAAATCCACTGTAGTTCGAATAAGTAATGGTAAATGACAAACACTATATTTTTTTCTTTTTCATGATGAAAGGCCCAACGTGAGCGATGGGTTGCTCGCAAAGAGGCCCCAAAATATAACTTCCCTCACCAGATATCTGCCAAGCAGATAGGATCCATCTTTGGGACAGGATCTAGGGTTTACAGCTACACCTAGCCTACTATATTCAGAACCTCAAGATACGCAAGAAACTTGTTGCATTCACGTCGGATTGAATACATCAAAGAAATTGTATCATATTAAACGGACGCGTTATGTGCCCTGAAAAGTGGACGCTCAAATTCCCGGTTGAGGTTTAAGTTTTGTTTTTTGGCTAAAAATACAATAGTTACCCCTTTTTTTTTGCTATACTCAATCCGACGTGAATGTAACGAGTTTCTTGCGTATTTTGAGGTTCTGAATATAGTAGGCTAGGTGTAGCAAAAACCCAAGGGCCTAGATCCTGTCCCAAAGCTGGATCCTATCTGTTTGGCAGATAGCTAGCTGGTGAGGGAAGCTACATTTTGGGGGTCTCTTTGAGAGTAACCCGTTGCCCACGTTGGGCCTTCCATCATGAAAAAGAAAAACTATAGTATTTGTCATTTATGATTACTTATTTGAACTATAGTGGATTTAATTTCCCAGAATAGTTTTTTGTTCCATACACGGTCTGTGTGTAACATAAAAGTTTCTCAGGGGGTTATTCTGAGTTGTATCATATATATATATATATATATATATATATATATATATATATATATATATATATATATATATATAAAACACCATGTTTGCAACACTGACTTTTTAATCTGTGACTCCTGTTTAGCATCCTTTATAAGTGATTTGAATGAGATCTCGTTACATTCATGAAAGGCACTTTCGCCTCGCTTCGCCAGACCATTGTCAGTCGCATCTCTTCTTCGACCGCTATTTCGCGCCTCGAATCCTCTATTATTACGAGAGCACTCGAGCTGAAAGCGAAATTGCGGGTCAAAAAGACAGGAGCAGGGAATCTGTCTCTCTTCCAATTACCATCAACGTTTTATTACAACCTTAATGATAGTTACATGGAATAACTTGCGATTAGTTGGTTGTATTAATACTATATCAAGGGAATAATGTACACTGTACATACGCTCGAATGAGATCGGTCGGAAACGTTTTTTATATATAAAAATAAAGGTATTTAGATGTATGTAAAGATTCTCTCTCTCTCTCTCTCTCTCTCTCTCTCTCTCTCTCTCTCTCTCTCTCTCTCTCTCTCTCTCTCTCTCTCTCTCTCTCTCTCTCTCTCTCTCTCTCTCTCTCTCTCTCTCTGTTTAAATATATATATATATATTATGTAATGTAACTTTCGCATATTTATAACAAAGTTTGATTACATGATATGCCTATGTACTACTTTTACAACTACAGTAATTGTCGAAGTGACCATGTTCTTTTTCCTCATCTGTTGTTCGCTTTTCTGTCTCAACCTCAACTTTGCATCGTCCATCATATTCGTTTTAAGGTCTGTCCTCTGTTTTCGAAGTTTAATCTAGTTCCGCTCCAGTTACTGTCTGATTGTTTGCTTTTAATGTTACAGATTTTCTGTATGTACTAGTGTATATATATATATACAGAGTGGCGTAAAAGTCGCGCATCATAAGAATTTTCAGCGTTGACTATAATATATAATTTTTCTCTTTTAGGAGGGCATTGCTGCGAAATTAACAATAAACGAGAGGGTGAGCTTGGTTTTAATGCATGGAATACCAGGTACTACAAACCGATGAATCGGTACATTTAAATTCTGTACCGATTCATCAATTTGTTGTATCTGGTATTCCATACATTAAAACCAAGCTCACCCTCTCGTCTATTGTTAATTTCGCAGCCATCCCCTACCTAAAAGAAAAAAAATATATTATAAACAACACTGAAAATTCTTATGATGCACCACTTTTGCGCCACCCTGTATATATATTATTTAAAGCTTTCTTGCTTTAGTTAACTGTTTTTGTTTTTTAGTTCGGGATGCGAATTTCCCTAGTAACTATGATACCTGAGTAAAATAAGGACCCCGAAAAATTGTTGGAATAGTGGATTTTCTTTTTAAAAACCCGTATACTTTACAACGAAAACTTGTCGGGCATTGAAAGAGTCGTAGATCGTGAAAGATTCTCCGTACAGATGGCGCTCGTGATATACCATCATCTACTTCTGAACACACGGTTGAACAATTAGACTGTGGTCAAAGTGAGAGGCAAATATAGCTCAAAATCTTAGCCTCGCAAATTGGAAATATTCATGACACGATTGTAGATTTTCGTCAGGCAAAAATTCAGAAACTAACCACAGAAGATGCGTACTGTAGACTTTCATTAGCTACAGAACGAATAAAGGAACCCTCGTTCGCCAGCCGAGATCAATCTACACGCGAAGCTCAGACATTGCAATTAATGACATTTTAGTCACAGTAAACAGCTCAAGGTTATTTGCATAAACAAATAAAACAAAAAACAAGACAAAAACCTTTATTCAGAAAAAGAATACAAGTTACATAAATTTTTACAATTTTTTCTTATAATTTAGATATCTGATATGGCATTATCATAGTCAGTGTTCGTATCTGAATATGCCTACAATGAAACTTTGACTATAGGAGAAAGACCATTTACAGCCACCAGTGTAAAATTAAAAACTAATCTCGACTAAGGAGATGATACACAGATCTAAGGCATGGGCATCCATGGGTATAGACTATAGAGAATGGCTGGGAAGAATTTTAGAGCTGGTATTTATCGAAAGATGTTTTAATTCTGTTAAATACTCGCCTATTCTTGAAAATCACCTCTCCCCTTTGTTCCAGTAGGAGAGACAAAAGAGGATGATAACTCTTTCCACGGCACCTATATAAAACCCCTAGCGTGTGTGTGTGTGTGTGTGTGTGTGTGTGTGTGTGTGTGCGTGTGTGTGTGAGAGAGAGAGAGAGAGAGGGAGAGAGAGAGAGAGAGAGAGAGAGTATGCATATTACAAACTCATTTATATACCAAGACTTTTCGGAAAACCTCCAATTTTGATGTACAATCTTTCCGCAACACAGTTTAGCATAACTTTCAAACAACGTCTTTCCCACTCAAACAATGCTAATCAAATTTCAGCTTTAAGACACTACTACGCAGAGTCGCTTTTAATAATATATACCAAACAACCTTTCAAAACGAAGAGAGAAATATTTTTCTTTCAGCATTTACTGCCTAGGAAAATTATACAGAAAGGGGAGACTGTTGAACTTTTAATTAAAAAAATTGGTGCTACACCGTTAAAAGTAGGACTTATTTAAGAAATATTTACAAATTAATGCCTAAATGACCAGACACCGAAATTTGGTATTTTTAAAAAATTATAACCGAGTACAGTTTGGCGTAAAAAATTCGTTTTCTTAAAGAGTTTCGTAGTAAAAAGCGCCAAAGCCATTCCCCAAATGCGGAAAACTAAATATATGAACTGGTCAGACCAGGCAGCCATTGGAAATGATTTATATAAAGAAGGTTGTAATTTAAATGTAGTAAAACTTCTATTTGAGTTTCTTCTTAAGATGTAATGATGCCACTTTCATAGTGTAACAGCCTCCTCCTCGAAATTAGTATACAAACTTGGGATTTTATTCAAAGTTTGAAAACGCACTTAAATGATCTTATTGTAATTTAGCACAAGTTATATATATAATATATATATATGATACACACAGACCGTGCATGGAACAAGGAACTCTTCTGGGATAATTAAATCCACTATAGTCCGAATAAGCATAAAAAACTCAGGGAACCATTCTGAGTTCTTTCCCATATATATATATATATATATATATATATATATATATATATATATATATATATATATATATATATATATATAACTCCGGACCAAAAAAATAGAATAATGCCTCAAATGCGCTCGTGACCTTGATAATACCTTTAAGTTATACTTATATTCCTTTATGAGGAATATAAAGTATCTGTAACGCAGGGGGCGGATCCAGAGCATAATTTTGGGGAGGGCGATCACCTTCCAGAACCTGAGATTATAATACATTGGCAGGCAACTGGTATGACAGAATTGCCAACGGTTATCACATATTCGTTCTGCCGATAAAGAATGCAGGAAGGTATCTGTTTTGGGTCAAAAAAGTCAATTCCTTAAGATGAGAGTGAGCTCCAGTGAAGCATAAAATTAGCTCAACAACATTTACATGACTATTTTACTAAGCATCATCATTAGGGGCAATTAAAGAAAAATATATATTAAATGGCTCACTTTTGAACATCAATGTGCCCCTATATGCACTCTTTTGCCCAATATACCAGCATACCTCAGTGCATGCATCCCTACTTACAGGATATCAATGTGAAATTAAAACTCTATGCATTCATGTACACATTTTGTTCAGCAGTTGTGCCCTAAATACAGTATATACAAGAGTTACAAATTACAAGAGACATGGCCAAGTACCAAACATAACATAAAAATTCTGATCTGCTTATTTTTCACGCCTAACCCTTGGCCAGATTTTTCCCAGTTGACAGCAGTGTGGTGGCGAGCGGTATCAACAAATTGAGTTCACCATTCTACACGCAGCGTGCACGTTCAGAGAGACCGTTCCTTTATATCTTTTACACTTACTAAAATTGTCGAAAGGAAAGCAACAGCGATTATTTTTATAGGATGCTTCACTCTAATCTTCTATTCTCTCTTCTTTATGTTTCCCATCTTCTTCTTTCTTTCACTTTCTTTACCTTTAAGGTTTAGAGACCTCATGGTTCTGAGGGGCGATCGCCCCCATCGCCCCTTCCTAAATCCGCCCCTGCTGTGACATCATTATGATAAAAAGCCACCTTTGTGTGCCAGTTCTGAAAAAAAATTAAAATAGAGCAAAAATCTTATTACAGTAAATAGTGAAAAGTTGATGAATAGCGACATACCAAAATCTTAGAATATGTTGTCAGATGTTAAAAAAATAGAATAAATTCATTGTGGTATTGACTGACTTGACTGACTTATGTCCCATCCGGCTTAGAAGCCGGGTCGGGTCCCCCAGATTGGCGTCTTCGCTCCAGGTTCTTCTCGTTTGTCACCTCCCTCCTGTGGACCAGGAAGGGAGGGTGCGTCGGTTCGCCCGTACGGGGTATGCGCCATCATCATAGGGTTTCTTGGCAAATAAAGCAGCCGGTCTGCCATCCCTCTGCTGTTTGTTTGGTCCGCGGGTCCTTATTCTGTATAATCGGAGCAGGTTCTAGGGTTCCCTCATCTGCCACCCGAGGGACGCGCCTGGTAGGAGTGCACTCTCCCCCAGGTTTATTGAGTACTGCTAATAAATTAAACCTTAATGAAACAATTTTTAACTCTGCATCTTATAGATAGTATTTAGCTGGTTCACCCTTAACCCTAATTACTGCCTACAATTGACGTGGCATCGAGTCGACAAACAAGCCTCTTGCATTCTTCTGCAGTTATCGATTGCCAAGTTGTCATCAAACACCACTTCAGTTCACTAACTGTTCCTGGTTTACGCTTTTGAATCTTCTGCTTAGCATTATTCCAAAGATTTTCTATCGGATTAAGATCGGGATAATTAGCTGGCCATGGTAATACTTCAGTTTAATAAGCATCAAACCACGTACATGTTACACGAGCCGCATGAGCTGGAACCAGGTCATGTTGAAAAATAAGTCGTTCGTCTCCATCCAGCTGTTCTGCAGATTCCAGCATGAAGCATTCTAAGATTTCTTGCTAAATGTGGCTATATATATATATATATATATATATATATATATATATATATATATATATATATATATATATATATATATATATGAGAGGAGGGGCGACAAGCTTGACCCTGTTCAAAGGTGTATATATATATATATATATATATATATATATATATATATATATATATATATATATATATATGAAAATTATATATATATATATGCCTTGGTGACAGGTAATCTTGAGTCCACATACAATTATGAACAAAATGTTAAACAAAATACAAATATGATGCGCAATGCATTTTAATTTAATTCACAACTTGGATTATAGAATATGAGACACTTTAAATAAATTACAACAGATAACTAATAATTAAAAAAACAAGCAAGTATTCATTATTTAGTGAGACCTCCTCAAGTACGGATGAAAGCTACACATCTCGAAGGCATCGAATCAACCATAGTCTTTCTGTGGTAATTCATCTTATTCATATTCCCGCATAAATTTTTACGGGATCACTTACGCACTTTAGTTTAACTGAAGCGACAACCATCATGCACATCATAACGGGACTACCACTATGTATCACATGCAGTCTTTCTGATTCATTTCGACTAAAACTTCTGTTGACTCAGTCTTCTCGCAAATGTATATCCATTTCCTTCCCAAAATGTTGATCAAATCTGGCCTCATCACTCCACAAAACATGCTCCTATTCATCGTGCAAGTTTTGTTGTTCCCTCGCAAACTAAAGCCTCCTTTTCTTATTAATATAACAAAGATATGGCTTTCTGACAGTAACTTTTTCTCGCAGCACACTTCATTGAAGTCCCATTTTCACAGTTACTAACAGCAACTCGTTGGTTCTTCCGAATGAGTGCGTATTCATTTGGGCTCTTAATTCGCCCGTTAATTCTTTGTTCACTTCGTAGCGCGGAGGATTACCAACCATTTTCTAAGACTATCTGACAAAGATAAAAGGACCATAAATCAACTTATATTTTATTATCTTTTAGAACACGTGCTCTCGTATTAAAATAAAAAATTAAAAGTAATAAATTCAATGTGGCAAATGTATAAGGATCTCACCAAACTTACACAATTGCTGAAATTATAGGTTACGCAAGAGACACTTGACGAGGTTGCTCCACCTCATATGAATGCTAATGCAGACGTGATAAATTCTGCGAGGCATAAAATGCTTTTTTTCAGAAGATTAATATATTGTATGTAAACTCTTTTATATTCGATGGAAAGAGAAAAAGCAATAAAGCGAGAAATTAGAATCGAGTGAAACTTAAACCCGCGTCGCGTTGACTGGAGTCCCATTAGCTCCTGGTGTCTAACTTTATCGCCTTTTCTCTTTCCATATTATTTAAGTGCGGTTGTTGCACTTAAAACGCTAATTATCTATCTATAGATACATAGAGAGATCTGTTTTTCTGTTAATTTTTTATAACCCCACTCTGGTGTCCCCTCTTTCCCATCCATTAAAATATAAAAAACAACAACAACCAGCTAACCGATCTCAGCACCTTAAGATCTTTATCGAACTACGGAAAAACCAAGTCACTTATTATGGTTCATCTTCCAAACTTAAAAAGATGATCCCTTACGAGTCACATTTTGAAGCCAGCGTTCGTAGCTCAGTGAAAACACCACTAGGGTCGGGAGTTTGAATCCGATGAGGCAGGTAATAATATATAGGAGTTAGCGTAACGGGCCGCATTAGTTGGCCTGAGCTCTGTGCCAGTTTCTGGTCCTCTCGAATCATTATCATTACATAATTTGCGCTTCACTTACAGAAAAATGTACAAAAATGAAGATCAACAATTTCGATTTCTTTATTTCTTCAGACAAAATTACAGTTCAATTTTTAATAATTATTTTATTAATACCTTAAAATAATATTACAGTATTATTCCTGATCAATACTGTAATAAGTATAACAATGTAATATTTACTTTTACCATTAAAGAAATAAATATCTATTTACTTATCTAAATTCAAGATGAAACCTTTCTCAGAAACGGCTGAGCATTAAATTTCATAATAAATGATTTTTACCATACTTCTTCTAGTCATTCATATATATATACTAGATTTGATGGACTGTACTTTTTGTATGTATCAGGAAATGAGAGATTTATTTATCGGCGAATCTCAAATATCAAATAACTGATTTAAAGCAACAAGCACGTATAAGGTTGCTATTTTTAGGTGTGTGAAGAGGTGAAGGGAAGTGAACTTTCACATTTCCAAAAGTGATTGAGTAACAATAAAAGATGTTCAAACTATTTACAGATATCGATATCATAATTATTTAACCCCCCCCCCCCCAAAAAAGACGGAGAGTTTGCGACAGAATTCACTGCAACTGAGAATAATAGTATAACAAACACACACACACACACACACATATATATATTATATAATATATATAATATATATATATATATATATATATATATATATATATATATATATATACTTCGTAATCTCGTGGCGGTTCCGTGCGTTGGTCTCTCTTCATACGAAGGTCAAGCTAGTGGCCCCACTTCTACCAATATCTATCTATCTATCTATCTATCTATCTCCTCTGATTTCAAATGATTTCAAAGAACATTCTCATTTCAATTTACTACAATAGAAAACAATATTAGTGGAATAATAAAAAAAAACTGACCTTGCACGCGAAACCTACCGAAGGTTACACAATACACACAATAACTCAGCATCTTTATTAACGGTAATGCGCCATCTGCAACAGAGAGAGAGAGAGAGAGAGAGAGAGAGAGAGAGAGAGAGAGAGAGAGCAGTCGGAAATTCCTTCAGAACTGGAATGAACGAGGAATTTTTAAATGTATCAAATAAGTGAGCATTGCGATATTGCAACGGGGTTTAATTATAAAACATTTAAAATGGAATTTTACGTAAAAAAAAACATGGTGTTTTTTTGTTCTTCTTTTTTATTTTTTTTATTTTATCTTTTCTCTTTATTTATTCTTTTTCTGTTATTTGTTTATTATTAATTCATTTATTCATTTAATAATTAATAATGGCGGCAGAAAAAGAAGTATTTATTTCATATGATTGCAGGAACACGATTTTTATTATTAGCGCTATCTTTATACAAAATTAATACACACCCACACCCACGCATATATACTCTCTCTCTCTCTCTCTCTCTCTCTCTCTCTCTCTCTCTCTCTCTCTCTCTCTCTCTCTCTCTCCTCTCTCTCTCTCTCTCTCTCTCTCTATATATATATATATATATATATATATATATATATATATAAAAATAAGGGTGTCCCAAAATGAATATAGCAAAAACAAATGTTATTTATATAATTATTAGTTCAAACAGAAGCAAGATCGAAATGGCATCATTATATTCTGTTAAGCTTCATTTAATTCAGTTAATAAACTCGTACGTGTCTTCTATCATTAGCTATAATTAATCTTATTCCGCGTTCAAATTGTGAGGACACATTCTCCAACACACCTTCAGGGATGGACATGACACTGATGACAGCATCACGGATACGATATTTTAGCTCCCGAAGATCCATTGATTTGTTATGGTACGCTTTTGTTTTCAAAACGCCCCAAAGATAGATGTCCAAAGGGGATAAATTGGGGAAGCGAGCGCGCCATTTTGTACGTCCTTTCCTACCAATTTAACGCCCTGAAAATGTTTCGTTAAAAAATGTTCGAACGTTTCGAGCAAAATAGGGTGGTGCTCCATCTTGTTGGAACGCTGTTCTTTGTAACAAGCGGGGAGTTAGTTCCTTGCAACTGTGGAATAAAAAACCCCTCGAACATCTTCAGGTAAGAACCGCTAGTTACAGTTCGTTCGTCAAAACATAAGATCCATAGATGCGAGAACGTGACGAGGCACACGAGACATTTACTTTATAGGAATCCATCTCATGTTCATAGATTTCATTTGGGTTGTGTTCACCCCAAATCCTACAGTTTTGGAGGTTTACTTTGCCTGAAATATGGAATGTAGCGTCATCACTAAAATTGGAATAAAGTTTTCATCTGATTTTATCCTTTCGATTAAATCATTGCGTGCGTTTATTCTCGTTTCATGATCTTCCTTTAAAAGTTGGTGGAGCACTGTACTTTGTAAGCTTTGAAATGCAATTTTTATGAAGGATTCTATGAATAGAGGGGCGTGGTACGTTTAACTCACTGTCTCCTCTACCAATTGACTTCTTAGGGTTTCTGGTAAATACTTCACGTACTGCATTCGTGCTTTCGAGAGATTTGTTCGGCCTTTCGTGAGATTTCCATCTCAGTACTGTTCCAGTTTTCTCAAATTGATCAACTCATCTTCGTATGCTGGGTTTATTAGGTGGTGGCTCGTTCGTTTCACGTCGAAAACGTCTTTGAGCAGAAACAATTGAGTCACTTTCATGCACAGATTTAACAATTTCTACCTTCTCTCTAGTTGTCATCTTATTTGCTTTCAAAAACAAGGTAATGAACAGAGAGCTGAAACTTAGAATATACTGTAGAGTAGCAATAGCCTATTAGACCTTCATTAAAACTAACACCCCTAATGGGACGTAGACTACACGCTTAACGGGATATTTTAAGTACAGTAGAGTACAGTACAATAACTGGGCGAATCTAGGTTGGGCGCATTAGCTTTGTTATAATTTCTGTACTTAACCACACATTTCATATGAAAATATTTAATTACGAATTTTTTACATATTAAATGTAAACAATTGTTAAGAAAATTCAAAAACTTTCTTACGTTTTTTTTTAATTTTTCGCTACTTTTAAAAGTAAAACGGCAAATAATAATTATTTTTGGTATATTAATTTTGGGATACCCTGTAAACGTTATTAATTCAATATTATGCAGATTATGCAGTCCTCCAACAGGATATTTATTTATTGTAATACAAACAGTATTATAATAACTTCATATTGTAGAAAAATAAATAGGTGTTTATTTGTTTGTTTTTCTGATTTCAGTTTTAGGACAAACACGATAAGTGAAGCTAACCTTTTCCATTTGCGAGATGCCTTGCCTTATTACCTCGCATTATATAAAATACTAATTATACGTATCAACGTTATTAAAATGTAACGCATCATCGTATACACTTTTGGTGGCTACAAAGTAAATCAAAGTTGGATATAATTGGGTTAAATTTGTTTATGATCAGTAATTCTTCGGGGAGAAAACGTAAACTTGCGGGGCATCTTGTTCCTGACGAATCTTGCACCTAAACCTACTGTATATAAAATCAGGAGTATCAAACTAATGACAAGCGCGCATGAAAAGATTATGGATGAGACCACTCCTTGCAGTATGATAAATCAAGCATTGTTGCTTTTAGTAGTAATGAAGTAGGCCCAACGTACGGAATTCTTGACACCTTCTATATACTTGGCAATGATGCTGCTACCTGTTAGTGTATGGGCGGAGAGGTGCTTTGTGAAACAGTGAAGTCTTTGCTTTCAATTTAAAACTTAAATTATAGGGTTCTGTGCCAAAACATTATTTACATATATATATAAATAAAATTATATAATTATATATATATATAGTTTCACATAAGGGAAAAAGCAAACCACAGCTGGAAAAACGAAAGTTTGAACATATATTTGGACAGCCACAATTGAGAAAAACTGAAATACAGCTTTAAGACGATCATATTCTCATTGAACAAGTTACTCATCATAAGTTCATAACAGTTGTTCAGGCCAAGAGGTCTCTCTTGTTTGCTGTTTTCGGGTAAAGTCGGCGGTGATCCTCAACGACCTGAAGCATACACCGAATCTGGTCCTCTTTCTTCGTCTTCCCAAAGCAGTAAATTCCTGGATGAGGGCGACGCCTCGCTCAGCCGTATCGTTGGTGACTACAAGGCTCTACGCACGCGCCTTTCCAGCTTTGTAGGTGGCCAACTCCGGGCAGTGCACTGGATCGGTCGTCAGGAATCAGGGGTCGATTTCCAGGTTATCGAAGCTCTTCTTGGTCGTGGTGGTGAAAAAAGCAGGAAGGTCTTTCCCGCTGCCTCTACAGGAGTGAGGAGGGTGCGAGGTGATGGTTCATCTGAACCCTGAACCCCACTCATATTGGTGACCATTTTCCTCTTGTCATCCCTGGAGATCTCCTCGTCGAAGAGGGCCAGGCCAACTGAGGCTTCAGACAGGTACCATAGGTGTCGGCCGAAGGACTTCATGGCTGCGTCCCTGATGACAGGATTTTCGTGTTGTGAAAGTGTCTTGAAGAGGGTGAGGTCCATACGAGGGTCAACAGATGGTCTCGTGGCCATGAACCACACTCGAATTGAGTACTGGACTACGAACACGCAGAGGTGGCCGAGGTTGATCCAGAAGATCTCCGTCCTGTTCGGTCCTCGGAAGGTGGGTGATCGCTGGGTCATGGCTTGAGCGAACTGGTACCTGAAGATCCATATCTTTAAGGCATAAATCGCCTTCGCATTCACCTGTCCCGATGGAGTGCGCCTGGAGCCATGAAAGTGACAGATGAACGACCATAAGGCACATCTCCCAGGAAGATCACTGCCAACTCCAGCAGTTCCTTATAGTCGTCTCGGGGTTGCTGGACGCGGAGTTGTTCTTGGGCGAACTTGAGGATGTCTTCTCGCCATGACTCAACCGTCGATGCCATGGTCTCATCGTCGAGTGCAGTTTGAAACTCCTGTTGTCGAACCTTCGACCAGAACTCCATGAAGTTCAGGAAGAGGGAAATGACCGGACTCTTCGACTGTTCCATGGCCAAAGCAAAGAACACGGCCTCCAACAAAATCTCGAAAACATGGTGACGACAGGCCAGGTAGAGGAGATCCCGTTCCAGCATTTGCTCAATCCGCAGGCACACACCTCCTTTGGTTCCCGTATTCACTGCTGTGGTGTCGAAGCAGAGAGACTTAATGTGATCCTTAAGGTCTATTCGTCCAGGACCTCTCCAATGACATTGCCGTTTGTTCATTCTTCCCATCAGTGAGCTTGGGGATCGCCAAGAGTTTCTCCATTCCCTCATTGGAGACCAGGATGGGCAAGCGGTCGGTCGATTCTTTCCCGACCAGATATGTCGGACATCAACTTCCCGTCCCAGTGGAGAGTGACCAAAGCTGTGCGATGAGCAATACGTTTCCTTCGGATGGTGCTTGGTCTGATGGCCAGAGACCAAGATAGAATGCAAAGGAGACCAGGACATGAGCTGCTTTCCGATCGCTGAGTTGGGTCCGGTCGAGAGCTGAAGCCACTTGACCGCTGATGATGGGGACACCTCGGGGCCGCTTTGGAGGAGAGCAAGGTCCTCGTCCTCGGGTAGGCGAGGGCATTGGCGAGTCTCCACTGCCCGACATGGAAGTGGAAAAAGACGACTCAAGGTTCCACCGTGGCACTCTGAGCAGCTTGGTCTTCCAGAGATCGCTTCTGCCGTCGTTCGTGCTGAGCTCTCTGCTCTTTCTTCGCTGTCTCCTTCTCCCAGGAATTATCGACTCCGACCATGCTTCCTGGTCGATAGGAAAGCCTTATCCTCTTTAATCTTCATGAAATTCAGTACGTCGCGGTGGGCGACGATGAAGAGTTCCTTTAAACTCCTCTGGAACTACTCCCTATCTTCGACTGCCTTTCCAGAAGTTCTTGACGAGCTCTTCCTCAAGTTCATGTGCTCTGCATGGAGCTTCGTGACTTTCGCTTAGAGATGGGAGAAGCCAATTATTAGGATTTTAGCTTTGTCCCAGACTTCTGCCACCTATTGCGCAGTTAGCTTCACACATTGCTTCAAAGAGGCTTCATTTCCGTGATGGTGAAAGAGGACTCGCAACACTTCACCACGACTGGGTAACTTCGCTCCCGAGAACCAGGGCATCGGCTTGCCCACCAGCCAGATGGCTGAGGAAGATCGAGTTGTAGCCATTCACAAAGAACCCTCGAGGAAAGAGAAGAAACGGGTGAGATACCTTTGCATTAGCAAGGTCTGGAAGCATTCAAGAACATGAATCAATCATAAGAAAAGATACACACACGAGAGACTCTTGAGCATGGATTTACGGAAAGGGGCTCTCGTATAAGGGAGCCGCTCCATGCAACACTTCAAATGCCATGTGCGACCCCTAAACAGTCTTTGATCGACCTGAAATTTTCATCACGAAGTTTTCTTATTAAATGGGTAAAAATGGCGTGTTGCGCGAAGATGATCAAAAAATTTCGTTTTTTTTTTTTTAATGCACCCTAATTATATATATATATATATATATAATTTTGCTGAAAAAATGGCCAGTGTGTTCTGAAATCATTTCAAAATTTTAAATATTGTTCAAAACTACAGGGTAATCCAGAATGGAGTTCCCGGAAATAACTTGTTACCTACATAATATTTTTTGAGAACACCTTTTTGGATCACCCTATATTTTAAGTGGATAATCCGATTATAATTATATCGTCATCTCACTTAGCGTAAATATAAAACTACTTTACAAAGTTTCACATAACTCCCCATGTAACTTATGTGAATATAATGGGTATTGATAAAGAAGTACACACACGTATTTATATATACAGTATGAATGGAATTAAATGAAACTCAGTTATTGTTTAGTATGTGTGTGTGTGTGTGTGTGTGTGTGTGTGTGTGTGTGAGAGAGAGAGAGAGAGAGAGATACTTTGACCCTTAAAACTGGATCTTCTCAAACTTTGAAATGAAGTAAGGAGGGTGCCAGTGTTAAGAATTGGGGTGTTTTAAATGCTTTCCAATAAATAAATTACTGTTTCGTAAGTAGATTTTATTTCTCTTTTCTTATATAGTATTGCTGTTTCTTCTTAACTGTAAAATCGGAATCAGAATTCATCAGTAAAGGTTCCCCCCCCCCACTATTTTCTATGGTATATACAGCCAACGTGCAGCTTCGGAGGCTTGTAACTTCTGAACTGCAACGCCAACTCGAGTAAAGGTCAAAATAAATTCACACGAAACGAAGGAATGTCCAAAATTGTATCAATCTCAGGCGTTTCTTTTGCCATAATAAAATAGTTCACATTTTTCTTTTAACGTCATCGTCAGCCGTCAAATTCTCCTTTCACCGTCTTTTTTATGCTGTCCTTAACCCTAAAACTGTATACGTCAACAGTTGAACAGCCTCGTGTCACTCACTGAGCCTTTTAGCGTGCGCGCGCGCGCGCACACACACACACACACACACACACATACACAGATACTTCGGCACAGTTCATATACATACATACTTAATCCCACACGTACTTGTGTGTGTGTGTGTATATATATATATATATATATAAGCGTATCTGTAAAGTATATATATATTCATATTCTTCGTGTACTAAATTGGATTACGCACATTGCGCACACAAGAACGGAGACACGCTCATGCCTGCGCACAAATCGATTTCATTTAGCCACTTAAAGCCAGAAATAGTGAGAAAATGAAGCGAATTCTTCCGAAATGCGACTCTTCTCGTTAAGCTTTTTTCGTTGCCCTTTTTGTCACCAAAAACACTTCCGAAGCGGTAAAAACGCGCTCAACCAACGTGGCTTCCACCAATCACATAAGGCGTCTCGATAGCCGTAAGAAGACGTGACTCGATAAGACAAAAATCAAAAATTCCTGGAAAAAGGTGAGAACTTTCTGGAAATGACAGACTCTTCTGGAAAATTGGCTTTTTCTTTTTTTGCAAATATGTCAGATCTTTCATCGAATTCTTTCGCAGTGTCTTTTCTTGTACGAAAGACAAAGAAAAAAAATAGGTATCGAATCTTTTTAAATTATTTTTTGCCATCAAACAAAAACTTAAATAGATTTAGAGTAGTCTTGTTAAGGATTAAATTGAAAATTTGTTGAAACTGGATTTTACTTCTTTTTTTTCTTTTTTGTTCTGAACGAGAAAACAGATATTTGAATTTTTAAAAAATTCCTTAATTGTAAATAAAACTGGAAATTTGTACACCTTAAAGACATTTATAAAAAAATTACTAAATAGATACCTGTTCTTTCAGTATGATTTATACGTCAGAGCATCATACTAAAATTGGTCAGTGCATATATATATATATATATATATATATATATATATATATATATATATATATATATATATATATATATATATATATATATATATATATATATACAAGTTTCCATACACAAATAAAAAGTCCTTCGTGCATCAACCAAATTATTTGACATCCAATCCAACCATCCAATGACTGTACCAACCAATTTAAGATTGTTACCGGAAAAATAAGCATGGTTAACACAATCATTGCACGCATGGTTGAGTTAATTACTGAGACTAGTCGTGAAATAGGGAACCATGTATTCTGATTAACTTTTACAACCTCCAAAATATTTTGATCTGCGTAATACTTTTGTAAACGAATATTAAACAAATAAAAACAGTAAAAACAAAGTTACAAAACCAGCCAGTACCTTCTTCACCCTCTTACCCCCTCCCCACCCCACGCCCACCCCACCTATATCCCCGGGTCACCAAAATTGCGTCGCGAAATGCAACTCAGACGGTTATTGTTTCAATCCATTTTTAAGCGGAGGAAGAATAAGAAAAAATTTAAGAAAAAGTTTTTTTCTCGATGGTATTTGAAAGGCCGTTGGCGTATTCTCACTTTCTTTGTTTTGGAAATTGGCAATATGCATTTTTAGAACGGGTGAATCCTCGGTTTTATGACACACGAGTTAAAAAAAAAAAAAGCCTCTTTAGCGACGTTTCTCTGCGTCAGCAAAAAACAGAAAAAGGTTCTCTGTATCAAAGTCTGACGCTGTAATCAGAGACAAAAAAGCTTTTCATCAACTGGATTATTATACTTTATTAGAGGCTATTATTTGTATAAAGAAGTTTTTCAGTGACAGTATGTTGGAATGTATTATTATTATTATTATTATTATTATTATTATTATTATTTTTATTATTACGACAGTATTGCGAGTAAAATGAAAACTGGTATTTAATTATTATTCAAACATATATACTGTATATATATATATATATACATATATATATATATATACAGTATCTATGTAAACTTTAAGACTATCTTATATAATTATAGTATCAAAATCGTTAATTTTATCATCGCATTTTTTATTCCAATAATGTTAAAAGAAAAGGATGGAATTCTATCTCTGACATAATCGTATTTCCTTAATTATAAACTCAGTACTCGTCTCTAACACAATATACTTCTCTGAAAAAGTTAAGCACCTCTCTCTCTCTCTCTCTCTCTCTCTCTCTCTCTCTCTCTCTCTCTCTCTCTCTCTCTCTCTCTCTCTCTCTCTCTCTCTCTCGTCAAATAAGGACACGTATAGCGGAGGGTTTGTCCCATCCTGCGAGAATGACATATCCTTTATAAAGTTATCTGAAGGCGGAGTACCTAGCTACGACTACCGAAGACCCTCAACCATTAATCATAGTTAAGAGGTGAGCCCATTTGACGCCCCTGTTTACCCCCAATCTTCAGCTATCAGCAGAAGAGACACGAAAGCGCCGATATGACATTGAGGAGGAACACGGCTCTTAATGGATTCTTTGCATGTTTTTATCTGCTAATTGTTTTGAGCATTCCAATCTATATATATATTATATCGGCCCGTCATAAAATTAGGTTTCATCTGTCGAGCTTCGACAAGCTTTGACCTTCTCTTCACAGACTGATCCGTTAGTATATATATATATATATATATATATATATATATATATATATATATATGTCGTGCGTTTCCAGCTTTCGAGGAGCTGATGGATCATTACTTAGAGGGAATCAACTTAGATAATTTGAATCATTTATTTGTGACAAATTTCGTGTCCAATTTTTTGTATATATTTTTTTTTTACTGTTACGATAAATGAGAAGAAAAACATTCATTTGTGGCTCGTTTAGACTCATCGTTTCGAGATGTAATGATTTTTCTGATTTTCTTAAGGTTACATAAAATAATTATAAATTAAGAATAGTAATTATATATTTATATCTCGAAGCTACCACTCAAATGTTAAGTATTTCTATTATATTGAAAATAATATATATATATGTGTGTGTATATATATATATATATATATATATATATATATATATATATATATATGGGATGAATTTCACAATTAGACACGTGAAATGAATGAATGATGCAAACCCACAAGAAAAAAGAAAAATGATTCCAAGGCCTTTCGTGTATTCGTGGTGGAATCATTTTTTTTTTCCTTGTGGTTTACATCATATATAATATATATATATATATATATATATTATATATATATATATATATATATATATATATATATATATATTATTATATTATATATATATATATATTGATGCAAACCCACAAGAAAAAAGAAAAATGATTCCAAGGCTTTCGTGTATTCGTGGTGGAATCATTTTTCTTTTTCCTTGTGGTTTACATCATATATATATATATTATATATATATATATATATATATATATATATATATTATATATATATATATATATATATATATTACTTTGGTTTGAACAACTGTTCACGATCGATCTATGTTGAACTCCTTTTTAGCTTTTATCCACAATAAAAACTGTCTTAACATTAAGCGTATGTGAGAACACGTTCACGTTAAACTAAGTTCAGGAATGTATTTAAAATAAAAACCTGTTACACATTTTTAAACATTTTTTAGTTAAAACACGTTATGACAACGTTTGAGCCTCAAGTATATTCCAAGGGACTTTGTCCTACTCGTCATTATAAACCATTTGTAATTGTACAAGTTTCCGTGGCTATGTTTTGCATTTAAATGGAATTGTAAACATATGTAACCGTACTAAGTGTGCATGTTACTGGTACAGCCGTATTACTTCTGACTCGTAAAGATAAAAGTTTGAATTGCCTGACGGAAAACAAAATTGTGCAGGCACTCTAAATTACTTTAAGTAATGTATGCATTACTTTTGTCTAATTGTACTCTTGGCACCTCAAGTAGGAGCCTACGTCTATTACATTTCCATTATTTTATGTACATAGATATATAGATAGACAAAGATAAACAATATATCGATATACTGTGTATGTATATATATATATATATATATATATATATACATATATATATATATAACGTAAAGAACGACGCTTGTATAGGAGATATTCCGCGCAAGACGAGAGAGAGAGAACGAAACAAATGAAAAAAATGAGGTAACCACCCGGGAATTGAACCGGGATCTTCCGATTGCCGGTCAGATGCGATACCATTACACCATGGGCCTCACTCTTCCAAATGGAGTAATTCTTCTACATACTCACAGAAACCAATGCCCCAAGGGGGCACCTCCCGCATGCCGTAACATTATATACATTCAACTGCAAAGAACACGCAGTATTTATGCTGCGTGTTCTTTGCAGTTGAATGTATATATTATATATATATTATATATATATATATATATATATATATATATATATATATATATATATGTGTGTGTGTGTGTGTGTGTGTATATATATATATATATATATATATGCGATTGACTTCTCCTTAGGGAAACGGAGCTTACAGATGAAAAGAAGGACCAACACACCGACAAACATTTTCGTTTATTTTTGTACTTTAGACATTTCGACAAATCCTTTGTCATCATCAGTGAATTATAAATCTTAAAACCTTAAAACAAAAATAAGAATAAATAATTAAAATTATTTTTTATTTTTAATTATTTATTCTTATTTTTGTTTTAAGGTTTTAAGATTTATAATTCACTGATGATGACAAAAGATTTGTAGAAACGTCTGAAGTACAAAAATAAACGAAAATGTTTGCTGTTGTGTTGGTCCTTCTTTTCATATATATATATATATATATATATATATATATATATATATATATATATATAATCATGCGGGTTGCTTCTACAGAGCTTCAATTTAATATTTAGGAGAAATCAAATGACAAGGAGAAATGTAAATGCCATGAAAAGTCTTCTTTAATGCGCAACGTTTCGAGCAATACGCTCATCTTCAGGCTGTTTAATAACAATGTGAAATTAAAATCAATATTGAATGAAAACAAAACAGAAAATTTCTATAAACTGTTCATACAGACAAATTTTAAAAGACTGAGAAAAGAGGGTTAAATTCTAAGTTATACAGATTTACATATAAAAATTAAGAAGCTATTTTTAAATACATATAGTAAATGTGAAATTAATACACTGGAAAAATTAACAATAGTACACTGGAATAATGAAACTAACTAACCTTTCACTGCAGTTTCCGAGGCTAACTAATTTGAGCAGAGGCAAGACGGGAAAAACAAGAGATGGCGAGGGCGATTGGGGAAGGGGGGATTATAAGGAATTGGGGAAGGAGGAGGGATCATAGCAAATTGAGGGGGACGGCAGATGAGTCAACATTTAGACTGGGGACAATGTTTTAATGAAAAGCGATTCCAAAATTCTTAGTGAGTTGGGACAAGTATTACAACCAAGAATTTTAAAATTGTCTAAAGTGACATCAGTTTTACATTTTATGCTGTGTTCGCGAATACTCGAAACTTCTTTAGTTTTTAAAATTTTACCTGTTCGGCCACTTATTCCCATATGCGAATAAAATCTAGCCCTGAGAGAGCGAACAGTGCTGCCAATGTAATTCCCAAGGAGACACCTGGGGCAGGTAAATAAATATACAACACCGCTACGCAACGAGTCAGGGGTTCGATCCTTCGCTGAGAAAAAGCTACCTAAAGACGTTTTATTAATAAATATGATGCGGAAATCAGTATGATAAAAAAATTTCCTTAACAATTTTGTAAATTTAAGCTTAAATTCCTTATTCAAAGGACCCATTTCAGGTACCAAGAAATATTTTATATCCTTCGGCACTGTAATACATGGAAGTTGAGGGCTATAAACATTATTTAAGAAGGATCTAATTAGTTTGTCTACATATTGAACAGGAAAACTATTATTAGTAAAGTATGATCTTAGATTATTAAATTCATCATTAAGTAAGGTAAAACTAGAGGTCAAATTATATCCTCTGAACAGGAGAGTTTTAATACAAGACATCTTATAGTTGAAATCAGTAAAACTAAAAAAATTCATGCCCAAACCAGTGAAAGTGGGTTTCCTGTAAACTGATGTAGTAATAGAATCACCGTTTTTCGAAATTAAAAGATCTAAGAAGGGGAGGGAGCCATTTTTCTCAGTTTCCATTGTATACGTTATATTGGGGTGCAAAGAATTTAGGAAGTTAAAGAATTGTTGCGCTTGTACCGCATTATCAAAGACTGCTATCGAATCATCAACGAAGCGTCGATAGAAAATTGGCTTGAGATGAGTGGGAGATTGTCTAAAAATTACACTTTCTAAATGAGTCATAAAAAAATCAGCTGCTAACGGTCCGACAGGTGATCCCATCCCTACTCCATCAATTTGTTGGTAAACCTTATTGTTGAAAGTGAAATAGCATTGTTTGAAGACCAATTCTAAAAGTTCCTTAAAATGAGACAATGAAAAACCATGAAAATTATCAACTGAGCTAAAACCCTATCTAAAATAATGGCAATAGTTTCAGATACAGGTACATTTGTGAAAAGCGACTTTACATCAAAACTGACAAAAAACTTTTTTGAATCGAAGTTTTTACCAAGGAGGTCTTTTTGGAATTCAAACGAGTTATTTATAGTGTAAGCATTTTTCGCAAAGGGGGACAGGAGACGAACAACAAATTTTGCCAATTGAAAGGTGGGTAAGTTATACGAAGCTAAAATAGGACGGAGAGGTGTTCCAGCTTTATGGATTTTAGGCAGACAGTATAATTGAGCAAGATTAGCACCAGATGCGAACAACTGAGAGTAAGTATCATTTTTTATTATCTTTAAAGACTTTAGTCGTGACAGAAATCTATTAACCTGGTCTTCTAACCTTACAATGACTTTATTGACAGGTTCTAGAATTTGTTTGAATTTAGTAAGATCACTTAGAATTTCATTAGTTTTGTTTATGTAGTCCGATTTATTCAAAATAACCACTCCGTTACCCTTGTCTGGTCTAGTCACAACAATCTCCTGGTTCTTTGCCAAATTCTTAATACACTGCAAATCACTCTTCCTAAATATGAAAGATTGAAATTTAAGATTTCTAAGTTTATGAAAAAATTCTTGAGTTAAATTTGAGAACTGACATTTGAAATTATTGAATTCACCCACATGGGAACATTTTTCAAGCCATTGAAAAATTTTTCAAAGTAAAGAAAAAACGAAGGCTTATATATTTGAAACAACGGAACCCCTGACTCGTTGCGTAGCGGTGTTGTATATTTATTTACCTGCCCCAGGTGTCTCCTTGGGAATTACATTGCCAGCACTGTTCGCTCTCTCAGGGCTAGATTTTATTCGCATATGGGAATAAGTGGCCGAACAGGTAAAATTTTAAAAACTAAAGAAGTTTCGAGTATTCGCGAACACAGCATAAAATGTAAAACTGATGTCACTTTAGACAATTTTAAAATTCTTGGTTGTAATACTTGTCCCAACTCACTAAGAATTTTGGAATCGCTTTTCATTAAAACATTGTCCCCCAGTCTAAATGTTGACTCATCTGCCGTCCCCCTCAATTTGCTATGATCCCTCCTCCTTCCCCAATTCCTTATAATCCCCCCTTCCCCAATCGCCCTCGCCATCTCTTGTTTTTCCCGTCTTGCCTCTGCTCAAATTAGTTAGCCTCGGAAACTGCAGTGAAAGGTTAGTTAGTTTCATTATTCCAGTGTACTATTGTTAATTTTTCCAGTGTATTAATTTCACATTTACTATATGTATTTAAAAATAGCTTCTTAATTTTTATATGTAAATCTGTATAACTTAGAATTTAACCCTCTTTTCTCAGTCTTTTAAAATTTGTCTGTATGAACAGTTCATAGAAATTTTCTGTTTTGTTTTTCATTCAATATTGATTTTAATTTCACATTGTTATTAAACAGCCTGAAGATGAGCGTATTGCTCGAAACGTTGCGCATTAAAGAAGACTTTTCATGGCATTTACATTTCTCCTTGTCATTGGATTTCTCCTAAATATATATATATATATAATATATATATATATATATATATATATATATATATATATATATATATATATATATATATATATATATATATATATATATAATAATGGAAGTACAATAGATATACTGTACTTTAAGTGTCAAGAGTGCAGTTAGACAGAAATAATACATTTACTCGCACAATATTACTTAAAGTAGACCTTTATAAAGGAATAAATTTAGAGTGAACGAATGCAGCAAGTATTTTTGATTATGTTTTATTCATAGCTAAAATTTTCTTTCGTAAATGAAGAATCTGCTCCGATTTTTTACTTTGAATGAAAATATATAAAAAAGTTTTTTAAATGTGATCTGTCTGCGTATGCGCGCTGGTCCTTTATATGTCTTTTCAAATTTTTTATTTTATATAGAGGTGCGCGAGTATAGTAATTGCCCTTTAGATTTTTTTTAACTGGGTTGTTTAACCTCGAAACATCTAAGGTCATCTGACGGAGGGGACCTACAACTTTATGTGAGATCCGAACCACGAGATCTGGACACGGATAACGGTACCCCCATCCAACTAATCTCCAAATACAATGTCGTTTAACTTCGCTATTCGACGGGAAGCGGTGCTACGACATTGCTATTTAAAAATCAATTTAAAACAGCTACGGTGATTACGACCTACGTCTTAATAGTAATATTGTCAATTTTACATAAAAAAAAAGTTCACAGAGTCGAACATAATAATAATAATAATGAGTGATGAGGGTTCAAAAGCCGACAGATCATTTTAGCCAACTAATGCGGCCCGTTGCGCTAACTCCTGGATCATTATTACCAGCACCATCGGGAATCAAACCCCGACCTCAGTGTTTTTACTTCGCTTATAGGGGAACGGTGTTACCCAAGAACTACTGCGCTGGCGTCGAACACATTAAGTCTGAAATGATAAATGCATATTGAAATGAATAAATACACACTTATACATAGTTAAGTTTGATTTAATATATATATATATATATATATATATATATAATATATATATATATATATAATATATATATATATATATATACACTATAGCATGTTATGAATTGCTCATCCTCAAGTTTTGAAATGTCTGATGTCCTTTTATTAGTTTTGTAACGTAAACTTTCTTCGTAAGATATATTTCCTGTTTTATAAATAAAGTTCTGAATTGTTATTTACGTTTTCCATTTTACTTTTAATCATATTTAGATCGGTTTCGTTGTGCCAAGTGTCGTAACACCGCTTCCGTCGATCAGCGAAGTTAAGCGACAATGGGTTAGGAGAGTAGTTGGATGGGAGACCGTCCTCCGGGTCCAGATTATACAGCGACCCGTGGTTCGGATTTCACATAAAGCTGTAGGTCCTCTGCGTCATATGACCTTCGATGTTGCGAACGAGGTTAACCAACCCTAACATCACATTCATATCTAGATTATAGTACATATAACATTACGATATACAGGGTGTCTCAAAAGTCACTATCTATTTCGGTGACATTAGATGTTTTTTTTAAAAATGCTATGCTGGCATAAAGATATGTACTTCTGGTGCAAATTTGTGTATTTAAAAAAAGTTAATTGGTTTATTATCTTGACATGCTTGAACAATTCCTCGAACCTCAACTTCTTACAGATGGCATTCTTGACACATTAGTTTTTCAGCAGGATGGAGCACCGTGCCATTATGCAATAATTGTACGTGATTATCTTGACAGACGCTTCCCCGGTCGCTGGATTGGTCGTGGAGGAACACAACCATGGGCAGCACGCTCACCCGATTTAACACCATTAGATTGTTTCGCCTGGGGTTTCATTAAGTCTAAGGTGTACACTGGTAGAAGAATTAGTGATGTAGCCGAACTTCGAAATCGTATTACCGATAGAGACACTGATGGTCGCCATGTGGAGACAGATAAATAAATAGCACTAATTCTTTGTGGCACTTACTTTGAAATAAATATATTTTTCATGTCTTAAACCAGTTTTTCGTAATTCCCATTATTTTTCAAAATAGCTAGTGACTTTTGAGACACCCTGTATAACAATCGTGTCAAATCTATACAAACCTGTTCAGTAGTATTGGTCGGAAGTCGAGGCATGTTTATTTTTAAACATTTTTAAAAAGCAGGAACAAAACATGCATTTGGAAATGTATTTTAACTTAAAACACTATTTTTATTGTGTATATATATATATATTGCGGTTTACTAATATATGTAGGAATTATTATTGTCTCTACAAGTATATATATATATATATATATATATATATATATATATATATATATATTGTGGTTTAGTAATATATGTAGGAATTATTTCTGCATTTTCCCATCAGTAAATTAAATTCAATAAAAATGGAATGTGATATTTTATTTCGTATACATGAATTTGAAAATAGATTTGTTGCACAGCAATTACAATTTATACGACTTATTGTTTTCTAGAAATGACTCAATTATAACATTATTTTCGTATTAAAAAAAAAACCCTTATTTCTTACTGTTTATTAAAGTTCCAAATTCTAAATTTTAATTCAGGAAAGAAACCAAGTGACAGAGTTTTAAATTTTTAGATATTTGATATGACTTATTTGATTTGATATCACAGTACTCTAATCTAAATATGCCGTTGGAAGCATGGAGGCTTTTTAGGCAAAATTAATGATATTTACCTTATTTATTACATAAAAAAAGTGAAAGTGGCAAATGATAGTAATATGATAACAGAAAATAATAAAAATAGCAATAATAATAATAATAATAATAATAATAATAATAATAATAAATACAATATAAAGTTTACAAAATGTTACATAATTTTAAATTAAATGATTTATTGTATATTTAATAGAAAATAAATGATACTTAATAAAAATTATAAAAAAGAATAAATTACGAAATTAAAAATGTTTAATGAAATTTGTTTATTTTAAAGAGTTGATTATAAAATGGGAACTTCATCAGTGGTAAAAATGGCAGTAGTGAACTATAACGATGTGTATTTGATGGGGGTGACTGCTCTTTGAATGGGTGATGTATGTTGATTTTATTAATAATTCTGAACATATTGTCAGCAACACTGAATTTGTACGAGTCATTTAGTTTTAAAATATTTAGTTGTTTAAACAAGGGGAAGTGTGACTTTGTCTGTTGTCATTATTCGAGAGAGTTCGCAGACAATTTTTACGAATTACTTCCAAAAGATGTTTTATATATTTCTTTGAGCTACTCTATGCTGTAATGCAATATAATAAATGTGGATGGATGAAGGAATAATATAGAGTAAGAAGTGCGTTTGGAGGAAGGGTCTTTTTTAGTTTAAATAATATGAAGAGAAATCTCGATACGAGTATTTTGGTTTGATATGTTGTACATGGCTTTTGAAATTTAGTTTTCGCCTAAATTAATGCCAAGTACTTTAATCGCATTCACCCTTGCAGAATAGTATTCCCAAATTTTATTGGATGGTTTGGTGTTAATATGTTTTTTAGTAATAATCATATAAGATGATTTTGTCAGGTTCAATAAAAGTTTATTATCACACATTCATCTATTCACATTTTCTAATTGCCTCTTCGTTTCATTAATTAGAAAGTCTGAGTTATGCTGGGAAGAAGTAAGTGTGGTATCATCTGCGTATTATACACAATTTAGTGTGGTTGAGAAATGAAAATCGTTGACGTGAATTAGAAATAGTAATGGCCCAAGAATAGATCCTTGTGGGACTCCACTAGTTAGCATCGCTTTGTCGGATAAATTTTATTTTAGTCTGATATACTGATGACGATTTGACAGATATGATCTAAACCAATCAAGGATATTTTCTCTTATTCCGTATATGTGAAGATTAGTCACTAAGATTTCATGCGAAAGTGTATTAAATGCTTTTGACAAGTTGAGGAAGATCAAGGCAGATGTTTTTTTCTGTTTAAGTCTGATAAATATTTTCTAATACGAGTAGCACGTTTGACATCTTCAGTTGTATGTCCACCTCTAAACCCAAATTGTGTTTTAGTTAAAATATCGTATTTAATTAAGAATTTAGTAAGTTTATTTTACACGATTTTTCAAATACTTTACTGGAAGTTGGCAATGCGGAAATGGGGCAATAATTGGATGGAGTGTTTGGGTTTCCTGACTTAAATACAGTGCATACTCTGACTTCCTTAAGACTGTCAGAGAATATACCCAGTATTACTGATTCATTCCTTAGTTTGCTGAGTGGGATTGCAATTTCATCAGATACTAATGTGTATATTTTTATCGGGACCGTATTGATGTCAGAATCTTTATTTTTTTAGATTTTTTATTGATAGAGAGATATCGTTTGGTAGGGTTGGATCAAAGAAAAATGAGTTTGGATTTGGTCGTGGGATGCATTGTCGGTTGTGACTGATTGGGATCGAGGCTGCAATATTGGAGTCGATATTTGCAAAGTTGTTTAATAAATTGGTTTGTCTTTGGGATCACTGTAAGAATTTCCGCCTTGTATGAGGGAGGACAAGGGATTTATTTTAACCTTCTTAGTGCTAATTAACTCTTTGAGAGTGTTCCATAACATTTTTGGATCGGATATTTGTTCATCAATTTTTGAACAATAATGAGCTGCTTTTGCATTTTTAATGACTGCATTCAGCCTGTCGCAGTAATTTTTGTATGTCTATTCAGTAATAATATCAGTTTTCTATAATTTAAAGTGAGAATGATTGCGCTTAATACTCACAATGAGTGCTGGTGTGATTCACAGGTTGTTGTATTTAGTTTTAGATATTACTTTTGATTTAAGAGGAAATTTTATGTTGAATATATCCATTGTTGTGTTTGAGAATACTTGAAATTTCGTTTCGATGGCATAGTTACTTTCGATTATTCTAGTCCAGTCAAAAGCTGTTATTTCTCTCAGGAACTTTAATTTGTTATTTAGCTGTAAGATCTATGGTCAACTTTTATAGTTTCCTTTGCTAAGAAATGGGTGATTAGCATAGTGTATGTATGAAGGCAAGTGATCCCGAAATGTAGTCATACGGGAATCGCACCCAGATTTGATCTAGCAGAGTCGAATTTATATTGTCATGGTGAAGTCTAGTTGCCTATGTAATAGCTAATTTAAAACCATTTGCTGTCATGATGTTGTGAAGAGTTTGCGTTATTATTTGAATGTTTTGTTGTGAGATCAATATTTAAATCTCCCGCAATAACACAATTGTTACCAATTTATTTCTAATAAAATTTGATACGTTATCAGTTGGTAGTCGGTAAATGCCAAAAATTGAATACTGGGTGTTATGAATAAACATTTCAATGGCGAGTGTTTCTGAGGTATTGTTAATGCTTGTGAGATCTTCGATACTTTTACGCTTGTAATTTGAGTCTACAAATATACTTACATCTCTTCCCCTATTATTGGCCCTACATACATGGTAGCTTGTGTACCCTAAAATGTTAAAACTTATCTTATTATTTTCAGTTAACCAGGTTTCAGTAAAAATAATGCACGTGAATTTATGTTGTAATAATTTTAGGTTAGCTGATAATTAATTTGTCAAAGTGGTTTGGGAATTGGTTAAAGAATGAAAGGTTTTGCAATATACAGAAGTATATATATTGGAATTGGAAATTTTATATATATATTTGGGATAGAACTCACAATGGTTCCCTGAATTTTTTTATGTTACACACAGACCGTGCATGGAACAAGGAACTCTTTTAGGAAAATTAAGTCCACTAAACTCTGAATGAGTAATAGTAAATGACAAACACCATAGTTTTTTCCTTTTCATGATGTTAGCCCGACGTGGGCAATGGGTCACTCGCAAAGAGGCCCGAAAATATAGCTTCTCTCATCAACTACCTGCCAAACAGATAGGATCCAGCTTTGGGACAGAATCAAGGGTTTAAAGCAGCCTAGCCCCACTATATTTAGAACCTCAGTATAAGCAAGAAACTCGTTGCATTCACGTCGGATTGAATACATCAAAGAAAAAGGGGCTAACTATTCTATTTTTAGCCAAAAACCAAAACTTAAACGTCAACTGGCAAAATTGAGCGTCCACTTTTCAAGGCACTTAACATATCCGTTTCACGACATGAATGCAACGAGTTTCTTGCTTATATTAAGGGTCTAAATATAGTGGGGCTAGGCTGCTTTAAACCCTAGATACTGTCCCAAAGCTGGATCCTATCTTCTTGACAGATAGCTGGTGAGGGAAGCTACATTTTGGAGACTCTTTGCGAGTGACCCTTTGCCCACGTCGGGCTAACATCTTGAAAAGGAAAAAACTATCGTGTTTGTCATTTACCATTACTTATTCGAACTATAGTGGATTTAATTTTCTAGAAGAGTTCCTTGTTCCATGTACGGTCTATGTGTATCATAAAAGTCCTTAAGGGACCATTCTGAGTTCTATCCCATATATATATATATATATATGTAAAGAACGACGCTTGTTTATAAGAGTGTCCGCATAAGAAGAGAGAAAACGAGCATTTAAAAATGAGGCACCTCCCGGGAATCGAACCCGGGATCACCCAATTGCCGGTCGGATATGATAACCACTACACCAAGGTGATCGATTAATCAGAACTCGTAATTCTCCTACATACGAGCGGAATCGAATGCCCTTTTTGAGGGGGCACCTTCTCATGCCGTATATATATATATATTTTTTTTTTTTAACTGCAAACTACACACAGTATAATTAATGTAAAAAGTTCTGATTAATCGAGGACCTTGGTGTAGTGGTTATCATATCCGACTGGCAAGTGGATGATCCCGGGTTCGGTTCCCGGGAGGTGCTTCATTTTTCATTGCTCGTTTTCCTTCCTCTTCTTGTGCGGACACTTCTAAACAAGCGTCGTTCTTTACATTAATTATACTGAGTGTCGTTTGCAGTTAAAAAAAAAATATATATATATATATATGATGCAAACGATTCCAAGGCCTTTCATGTATTCAGAGCTACACCCCTGACGAGGTGTAGCTCTGAATACACGAAAGGCCTTGGAATCGTTTTTCTTTTTCCTTGTGGGTTTGCATCATCCATTCATTTCACGTGTTTAATTGTGAAATTCATCCCATACATATATATATATATGGGAATGAACTCAGAATGGTATCATATAATATATATATATATATGTGTGTGTTGTGTGTGTGTGTGTGTGTATGTGTGTTTAGAGGGAATCTGTGTAACTAAGGATTTCATGAAATCCATAAAATGTTCAGGGATTTTATGTGAGAATAAGTATCACGACTTAACCTAACCACTCGTCAAGGGCATACAGTTGACCTAACCGGGCATTCAATAATTTTTCCGTAGGTTTAACGAAAATATCACGATTTAAACTTACATGAAATCCCTGAACATTTTAGGGATTTCATGAAATCCCGAGTTACATAGATTCCGTGTAACATATATACATATACACTTCATTAACCTCGTTGCATTCCGTGCGTTAGTCTCTCTTCCCACGAAGGTCAAGCTGGTGGCCCCGCCTCTAGGCCTGGCTTGGTGGAGGAGCGAGTTGCTCTCTTGCACTCTCCACCGCACGTAGCCAGGTACACCCGGCTCATCTGGTACCGTCCTGAGCCAGGCACCTAGTCTTCTCTTGAAGACTTCAACTTTGACCCCTGTAACGTTTCTGAGTTCCTTTGGAAGCTGATTAAAAAGTCTTGGCCCCCTGACAACCAAGCTATTTTCCTTAAGTGTTGAAGAGGTCCCTTGTCGGGCCTTTAATTTGGCAGCACTGTACATTCTGCCTTTCCTATTTTTCAGCGTTGTTTGAATGGTTTTTGGGTTTAGTTTGAGATCTGGTACCAGTTTTCCGATCATTTTCTGTATGTAGATTATAGTGTACCTCTCTCTTCTTTCCAGGGAATACAGATTTAGTTTACGTAGTCTTTCCCAGTAGTTCAGTTCTTTGCAGCCATCAGTCTTAGCTGTGAAATGTCTCTCAGTTCTTTCTAGTTTATTAGTTTCTTCCTTTTTATATGAGGACATCAAGGCTGAGCAGTATTCAAGTTTTGGTATGATCAGTGTTTTCAGCAGGGGAATCATTACTGTCTTGTCCCTTCTTTTGAACGTTGTCAGTATCTGTCCCGCTACTCTTTTTGCTTTGTTTAGTGCTATCTGATTCTGTGCCTCCAATTTCGCATCATTGGTCATTATAACCCCCAAATCGATCGTTTTCGTGCTTCTTTGAATTTCCTGTCTATCTGGAGCATAATATGCTCTCTGTTTAAGTTCCTCATTTCTACTGTATCTCAAGAGCTGAAATTTCTCGATGTTATATGGCATGTTGTTATCTTCTGACTACCATTTGTATATTTTGTTGTTCGTGTCCCTCTGCAAGGCCTCCACCTCTTTTGCATCCTGATTTTTCTGCTGATCTTTGTATCGTCTGCAAACGATGTTACTATGCTGTTGCTGTTTACGTCACTCTTGGTCTGTTAGCATGATAATGAACAGGAGTAGGGCCAGTACTGTACCTTGTAGCACTGAGCTGCATACTTCCGATTCTGATGATGATGTACCTTGAATTTTGACGACCTGTAGACGTTCTCCGAAGAAGTTGTAGATTTATTTTCCCACTTTCCCTGTTATTCCCATATGTTTCATTTTATGTGTTATTATACCATGATCACCTTCGTCGAAAGCTTTAACAAAATCCGTGTACAGTATATGACATTGTAACTTTCATTGCCTTCAAGTGTATCTAGGATATTGTTATAGTGCTCTATAAGTTGTGATAGGCATGATCTTCCTGATCGGAATCCGTGCTGATTTTCGTTGAATCTTTCCAGTGTCTTCAAGAAGTCATAAATTTTCTCTAACTATTCTTTCAAATACTTTGGTGAGGTGGGACGTCAATGACACTGGTCTATAGTTCTTTGCTTGTGATCTATCCCCTTCTTTATATATAAGGAACAATGTTTGCTTTTTTCAAGATGCTTGGTATTTCCCCAGTGTCTAGGGATCTTCTCCATATCCAGTATAAGAATGTAGCTATTTCATTTTTACAGTTTTTAATCAATAATGCGTTCTAATTGTGCGGACCTGCAGCTGAATGTGATTTCATTTCTCCTATAGCTCGCGCTACATCTTCTGGGGTAAAATCAAAATCTGTTATACAATCCCCTTGCAATTTCTCTTTAAAGAATGCATCTATGTCAGGTATCGCTTTATCACTGTTTGGGGTACTGAAGACTGATTCATATTGGGTTCTCAATGTTTCAGATATTTCTTTTAGGTCATCCATTAGTTCATTATTTCCTTTCCTTAAGGGCCCGATAGTGGCGCGCGTTTTTGTTTTCCTTTTCGCATAGCTGTAGAAGTATTTTGGATTTTCCTTTATTGCTTCTACCGCCTTTTCCTCTTCCCTCTCTGTATGTCCTTTAATCAGGGTTTGTATTTCCCCATCAATACTCTGCAGTTTTTCAAGAATATCAAGAATATTAACATTGTTAATAGAAATATTCTAAAGTCTGCCATTATTCAACTTACAAACAATTTAAACCTTAGCTAGGGCCTTTTTTTCTCTTGATCCTGTTGTTTTGAATTCATTCAGAACAGATTTAGACAAGAAGGGCTAAAACTCTGAAAGCTTTTCCACGTAAATTGTACGCTCTTCTTACAATACTTCTCTGTACCAATCATATCATTATTTTTTCCTTTGTGATCTGTATATTGTCTAAATCTTGTTATTCATTTCAGTGTTCCTGAGAATGTCATTAGACGAAAGCGCTTGAGCACTATTTCGTGTTTTCTTTATCCTTCGTGGTTATTCTCTTTTTATTTTCATGGTTATATATACATAGAGTATATATAAAATAATTAATGTTTCGGAATGAAGTTCGCCTTGAAACAAAATTTCTCAAAAGCATAAAAAACTACTAATTGCTAATAAAGAATGAAATATCCAAAGAAAAACAGAATAAAACCAATTAGTAATTTTTTAGACATTTTATGGTTTTAGGCAAACTTTTTTTTGAAACTGTACTTATTCACGTGGAAACTTTAATAAATGATGATGTCGCAACTTGTATATATGAAAATTAATTTATATTAATCATTCCTGGGGGAGCCAAAAACTGGCACAGCGATCAAGTCAACAAATGTGGCCCATTGCGCTATCTCCTGGATTATTATTAATTAACACCATCGCGATTCGAACCCCCGACCTCAGTGTCTTCGCTTTGCTTATTGGGAAAAATTTACCTAATGAGCTACAGTGGTAATAGACTACATACTTTGTTTGGCAATGTTGCCGCGAGCTACGAATACCCCGAACTGGGCGCATGGTCGGAATGATGCTCTGTGAAAAATTTTAAACTTTTCATCTCACTTCCATTTAAGCTATAATTACGATGTCTTAAGCACTGATATATTATATATATATATATATATTAATTTTAGGTTTGTGCCTAAGAATCCTAATTTAATGATAAATAGGAGAACTAAAGCTACTGTACAGGGTGTCCGAAAAGTTTGGAACCATAGGAGAATAATTTTGTTGTTTCAGGGTATCCGTAAATGATAGCGTTAAGTTTACAAGAGCGTATAGAGATTATTCTTCTGTGTGGACGTAATGGCTGGTCCCATAAAAGTGTGGCAGATGAATTTAACGGCCATCATCCTTAAAAAAATCCAGTAACACATAGCGCGGTTGGAAAATTATTGAAAAAGTTTAAAGAAACTGTCTCTGTAGCAGACAAACCACGTTCAGGTCGTCCCAGAACCTCGGAAGAAGAAGTCCGTGAGACCGTAATGGCGAAAATTTGTGCTAGTCCTAACAAGTCATTGAGGCGTACAAGCTTGGAAATTGGAATACCGAAAAGTACTATCCATGATGTTTTGAAGCGCGTGTAAATAGTGTTCCTCCTATGGTTCCAGACTTGTCGGACACCCTGTATTTTAAAATTTACTCCAAACGTTTCGGGATGTGTTTCATCATCAGTGCAAATTTAATTCTAAATGATTATTTTAAGGACATATAAACAGATATAGTTCAAATTAATCTAATTAATATATATACTGTATATATACAGGGGTTAGACAAAATAATATGAACACCCGCCGATTTCACCAGTTATCTTTACGGACTGCTCAGACACAAAGTAAACGGTCAAATGACTGGCAAACCTATTTAAATGCGTAACAGAGAGTGTATACGTCATGTTATAACCCTCACCTTGCTTTTACAGATCTAAGTGAATTATGAATTAGCAGTTATGAAAGACCTGTCAGACTTCCAAAGAGGCAATTGTCGGAGCGCGGATGGCTGGTGCATCGGTGACGAAAACCACTGATGTTCAATGTATTCAGAGGAACTGTCTCTATGGTCATGTCTGCATACCAAACCATGGAAAGACAAGCACCGACAAAATGCAATAGTGGACGCAAGAAGAAGCTGTGTGATCGAGACCCCGCCGGGTGCTAAAGCGCATTGTGACAAAGAACCATAAGACCACAGCTCCAAAGTGACTGCAGACTTAACCAGCATCTTGCAAGCCCGGTATCGACCAGAACTGTACGTCGCGAGCTCCATGGAGCTGGATAACCATGGGAGGGCTGCAATTGCCAAACCTCCTTCGCACATCAACATTGAGCGGCGCAGAAAATGTGTAATGACCATAAGAATTGGTCAATGGACCGTGGAAGAATGTAGTCTACTCCGACGAATCCTCCTTTACGCTATTTCCATGTTCCGGTCGAGTTTACGTCTGAGACAGCCTAAAGATGCTTATGACCCCGACTGCCTGATCCCAACCGTTAAGCATGGAGGCGATCTGTGATGTTTGGGCAGCAATATTGTGGATACTCTTGGCTCAGCTGTAGTACTGCATGGTAGGGTTAACGCCCAGGTCTATCTGTCCATATTGGCTGACCAGGTCCATCCCATGGTCCAAACGCTGTTTCCCATGGCGCGCCGTCTTCCAGGATGATAATGCACCAATCCACACCGCTGGGGTCGTTAAAAACTGATTTTGAAGAGCATGTTAGTGAAGTAGAACGCTTGGATTTGGCCTCCACAATCCCCGGATCTTAACATTCGAGCATCTGTGGTGTCAGTTTGGAGCAGCAGGTCAGAAGCGATTCCAACCGCCGGCTCTTTGGAGGAACTGGAGCAGGGTTTGCTCGAAGAATGGCTCAGGATTCCTCTAGCCACTGTCCAAAAGCTGTATGAATCAATTCCCCGACGCTTTGCAGCTGTTATTGCCGCTAAAGGGGACCAACTCCATATTAAGAATAAAAAACCGCCCATTTATCAAGGTGTTCATATTATTTTGTCCAACCCTGTATATATATATATATATATATATATATATATTATATATATATGATGATTACAAATGATCTTCTCGATTTTTAACATTTATGAAAAACTAACAAAGCTACAGCGAAAACCAAGGTATACAAATAAAGATCTCAAAAAGTTTTATTTACAAGCTACTAAAGTTGAATATGAGCTACTTTTGCGGCTACTTTTGAGGTTACAACATTCCTGAATGAGCAGTTGACTGATCGTTGGATCGAGCGTGCGGGGTGCCCATTCCTCGGCCGGCTCGTTCGCCCGATCTAACCCCTCTTGACTTCTTCCTCTGGGGGTTATGTGAAACATAAATTTTTGTTCCATCAATGACAACAACGTTGGAACATTTGAAGGAAAGGATACGTGAGGCTGTTAGAAAAGTTCAGTATGATATGCCACAAAATGTATGGAGGGAAACAGAATACCGTTTTGATGTCTGCAAAGCCACAAAAGGAGCTCATATTGAACTTCAGTAGCTTGTAAATAAAACTTTTTGAGTTCTTCTTTATTTGTATATCTTGCTTTTCGCTGTAGCTTTGTTAGTGTTTTTCATAATAAATGTTTAAAATCGGGAAGATCATTTATAATCACCCGGTGTGTGTGTGTGTATATATACACATATATATACGTGTGTGTGTGTGTGTGTGTGTGTATATATATACACATATATACGTGTGTGTGTGTGTGTGTGTGTGTGGTGTGTGTGTGCGTGTGCGTGTATGTGAGTAAATTAACGAAATCACCATAGATTCAGGTAGTACATTTTATTTAATTATCAAAATTATCTCAACACCTTCGTCAACTTCCGGACATATCTGAAAAAGGGAGTATTAATTACCCTATACTACGCGAATTCTGTTACACCCTGTGTATATATATATATATTTAATTAATTAGAGGTAAAATTACTTATTACCTACAAGAAATGAATTTATTCTATCCAAACCATGACTTCAGGGTTGGAAGATCATGCCTATCGCAGTTATTAGGCCACCAAGAGAAACTACTGGAAACATTCATTGTGTCGAGGCCAAACCACAGATGTAATATGTAATGATTTTGTTGAAACCTTCGATAAATGTGAGTATGGAATTGTAACACACAAACTTAAGAATACAAGAATTAGTGGAAAGTTTCGACGATCGAGATTTAATTTTCTGACTCAAATAACACAAAAAGTAGTAGTAAATGGAGTCAAATCTGAAGTCTCAGAAGGTACAGTATTAGCTCCCTTTATAATAATCCCTATTTATAATAACAATTGCAAACATTGATGCGGATGTTAATGGCAGTATCCTATCGTGTTTCGTGGATGGCGCAAAGATATGCGAGAAAATATCAATTGAAGGTGACATAGAAAAATTACAAAGCGACATTGAAACATTGCTCAGGTGAGCGAAAGACGACAATATGAAGTTAAACGAAGAAAAATTCCAATTTATAAGATTTGGTAACATCAAGGCGCTACAGAATAAAGGGTGCCAAACACGACAGGTCAAACAGATAACACCAAACCTACAAGTCAGGGAATTTGAAGTAATAATGACATCGGATTATTTTGCAGTCTCTGACAGCCATGCATGGCTGACTGATAGGACAGGAGAGCAGAAACCAATTCTCTCCTCCATCAAATCTCACAAATAAGGCTGGATGCTGTAGAGGAGTCGACTGCAGGTTAGATATATATATATATATATATATATATATATATAATATATATATATGAGAGAGAGAGAGAGAGAGAGAGAGAAGAGAGGAGAGAGAGAGAGAGAGAGAGAGAGAGAATGTATCTCAAAATTTTCTCTTGTATAATTTAGATAACTCAATGCAAAATCATTTCCAACGTTGACCGACCTTAATACGAGGATCACAATTTCGATGGCACTTATAAATAAAAACAAAAGGGAACAACTAACGCCCTCTCTTAAAAACAGTTAAAACCTTATTTCCTTTTTAAAAAGACCCTTAAATACAAAAGATAATCATATTTAATCTTTGCGATACGAGCCATTATTATCATTGTTATCATACTTTTAAGGTTCTTCAGAATGCCCGCAAATCTCTCCTCAATTTTTTACCTTTTTTTTTTTTGTTTTTTGTTTTTTTTTTGCAAAATTTGAAACTGATATTATAGAACGTAAATTTTTGCAAGTCATTGGGTATGAAAAGCGCGGAAGACGTGAGTTGTGTTAAAGGCTTTGGCAAAAATGATCTTTCCCCAATCGATTAATTGATTCTGTTGCCTTTAGATTAACGTTATCAATGGATTGATAATGGAAGTGATAAATCAGGTTTTCGTTTAATATATCATTTTATCGTTTATATGCAGTATATATATATATATATATATATATATATATATATATATAATTTTATATATATCCACGATTCTTAAATCACTTCTTTGACATGCCGTTTAAGGTAAAAGCAGTTTCAGGTTCAATTATCAAATAATTGTGAAACTGGAGCCATTTTTAGTTGCGAAGATATTCATAGTTTTATTATATAGATTGTCTTTTTATGCAATTAGATAAATTTTCAAGATTGAGTAACAGCAATTACACTTTCCTGTTCTTATATATCCATTCAGGGTACGAGTAACTCGCAGTATCATCGCCAAGTATATATAGAGGGTCAATGTACTAATGAGGCGTTCGTATAGTTCATCACTTCTGGAAGAAACAATTCTCTGATTTATCGTATCGAAATGAGTAGCTTTTTTCATTATTCCTTTTATTCGCGTTTGTCGTTAGTTTGCGTTGTAGACACTGTGAGCATTGTGACGCCCAGGTGCATGATTCAGCGGGAGCAAATTACAAATTCCTCCATATGTTTTTATTGGATTAAAATAACATTAGATAAGGTTTAGAATCACGTTCAATCGACGTAGAATTAAGAGGAGCATTCAATAAATGAATGGAAGGTTTGTTTAAGGATCAGTTACAGTAATGTACACCGTACAGTCTTTCCGCGCTTACAATTTTGCGAAATAAAATACAAATAAGTCAGACAGACTATCATTAAATTTAAAAAATAACACAACCATCAAAATTTTGAGCTTCGCATTTGAAACCAGCGAGTCAAAATTTGTGAAGCTGTATTATAAGTGCTTCGTGGACTTAAAATAAATGCTAAGCTTTAACTGTTTCGTATGAAATTATTTACATGTTATAAAACGAACGTGAGCGTGACTAGATATGATAATTCTAGGGCTGAAAGCTAGAAGGGCCAATGTCAAAATTTTGCATTTTGAGAAAACCGTGATTGAAGGTTTCTTTCTGTAATCAAAATTCAATCTTTATTAGCAAACATTATCCTTTTATTTCAGTAAATTGCGCACATATGCACTCTTATTTGATGCCTTTTCAAAATCATGCTGCCTCTTTTGGCTTTAAGAAAATTCATTCTTCGTTATTCATCTTTATTCGCATCATCTTCGCTCAGGAAATTGGCTCATTGCGGTGCACCTAATGATTTGATGACATTGGCACATGTAGAACTGAAAGAGCAGCTGACTTCGAGTTCAGCCCCTACCTTTATCTCAAAAGGTATAAAGCTTCCATACGAAAATCGTAGTAGTAGTAGTAGTAGTAGTAGTAGTAGTAGTATAAAAGTACAGAACTGACAAGACTCTCCCTCCTCCGCCAGCCGCCGCTGACAGAAAATTGTTTTGAAAGATTTATAGGAAAGTAGGAAAAAAGGATAATGAAAAGAATAGTTTCAGAATTCATTCACCCAATTACGCGTGAGAGGATAGTGGAAAATAAAGATAGCATAAAACACTAACCTACTTAATTTGGGGGGGGGGGGGGTCACCTTCCAGAACCTGAGATTATAATACATTGGCAGACAACTGGTCAAAAAGGTCAATTCTTTAAGATGACAGTAAGCTAAGCTCCAGTGAGGCATAAAATTAGCTCAACAACATTTACATGACTATTTTATTAAGCATCATTATTAGGGGCAATTAAAGAAAAATATATATTAAATGGCTCACTTTTGAACATCAATGTGCCCTTGTATGCACTCTTTCGCCCAGTATACCAGCATACCTCAGTGCATGCATCCCTACTTACACGATATCAATATGAAATTAAAACTCTATGCATTCATGTACACATTTTGTTCAGCAGTTGTGCCCTAAATACAGTATATACAAGAGTTACAAATTACAAGAGACATGGCCAAGTACCAAACGTAACATAAAAATTCTGAGCTGCTTATTTTTCACGCCTAACCCTTGGCCAGATTTTTCCCAGTTGACAACAGTGTGGTGGCGAGCGGTATCAACAAATTGAGTTCACCATTCTACACGCAGCGTGCACGTTCAGAGAGACCGTTCCTTTATATCTTTTACACTTACTAAAATTGTCGAAAGGAAAGCAACAGCGATTATTTTTATAGGATGCTTCACTCTAATCTTGTATTCTCTCTTCTTTATGTTTCCCATCTTCTTCTTTCTTTCACTTTCTTTACCTTTAAGGTAAAGAAATGGTTTGGTTTTGGGGGGTCAATCGCCCCCCTTCGCCTCCCTAAATCCGCACCTGCTCCAGTAGTAGTTACAGAGTTACAGAATTACAGGCTAACAAAGAATCTAAGATCCATTCTAGAAAGAAGTAGAGAAAAAATACAAAAAAGCAAATAAATAATACTGAATATTTATATCATGCTTATATTTATAGACGTATAAAGCTTTCACACGAAAATCGTAGTAATAGTAGTAGTAGGAGTAGTAGTATTAGTAGTATAAAAGTACAGAACTGACAAGGCTCTCCCTGCTCCGCCAGCCACCGCTGACAGAAAATTGTCTTGAAAGAAGATTTATAGGAAAGTAGGAAAAAAGGATAATGAAAAGAATAGTTTCAAAATTCATTCACCCAATTACGCGTGAGAGGATAGTGGAAAATAAAGATAGCATAAAACACTAACCTACTTAATCTACACCATATATTTCTTTTAAGGATTTTATTTATTTATTTATTTATTATTACTGTATATACAAGAAGTAATCATTTCATCACTGCATCGTTTCTTCGATGAATGCCAAGACCATCGTGCTGAGAGACTTATTTTTGAAAATTAATTATTTACACTACCATTTTTCGCTCTAGAATTACTTAGATAAGGGAACACTGATCCAGAGGCTCCTCCAACCGGTCAGCATACCCCAATATGCTTACTTTTTTTTTTAAAGCTTTTAAGAAATTTTGTTACATATTTAAAACTAAAGTTCTACTCTAGCTAAATAGGTTCCCTGAAGTTGAATATATATATATATATATATATATATATATTCAAAGGTTTTGACTCCCAAGAATTCCCATAAAGTTTCCCATCACCTGAGAACATCCAGTCCTCTGAAACCAGACCAGACCAACGCCTCCTACTACATTTATTGCAAAAGAAAACATCATCACTTCTGTATAAAACTATGAAAATTTATACAGTATCGCGATTATTCCTAAAAAAGTACTAACAATCTTGAACTGTATACCCAAATAGCAGCTCTGAAATTGGAAGAGTTATTCGGAGGTTTTGATTCCAGATATATCCCATCAACCTTTCTTTCTCTACGAATGTGGTATCATCTCAAAGTTCCCAGTGCTCCGAAACTAAACCAGACTAGCGTCTCCTATTACATTTATTGGCAATGGGAACATTACAACTCCTTTTCTATCCTGACTGGCCTTCTATGCCAGCAACTCCCTTTCTAATGACGGAAAAACAAGGAAGGAACAAAAGAAAGAATAAGGGGGAGAGGATTGGTTTCCCAAAATAATTTAATTAGCTATTCGGAGGTTCGGACTTCCGAGAATTCTCCTCTATTAGAAGCACATAAATAAAATTAAGGGCTAAAATCTTTGATAACAGCGCCATATATGTTACAGTACCAGTCCAAATTAAAGCATCTTTTAAATATAGGTTACAGATCCAAATGTGGATTATTTCAGAACCCAATATCAGATTTTAAAAATAAAAATTTCATTAATAGCAACAAGTAAAGCTGAAAAAGAATTTTATAGCGAGATCGTAAAACTACTTAAACGTGTTCTTACAGAGCCAGCTATGAATGCCGAAAGTAAACGAAGTTTCAGTGCTATGCGATGTATAAAAACTTAAGAGCCATGATGAGCTATGCAATTGCGTTTGAACGGGTGTATAACGTTGCAGGTCCATAAAGAAAGGACATAATTTTGAATTAAGAGACATTGCTTATAAGTTTATTAGTCGTAATCCATCTCGAAAAATAATATTTAGAGAATTTTAATACACCGGAGTTTTACTTATCTTCATATGTTAATATAAAACGCTTGTTATTTTTTCGTTAAAGAATAATTGTACTCATTAGTTATTTTTCCTAGTTGTTGTTATTGTTCCTACCAATAATAATTTTTCCCTCAAAATTTTCTCCCTGAAATTTACTTTTACCAGTAAGTTCCAATAAACTTATTGTTTTCTCCATATTCTATGATTTTTTATTTAAGAGTTTTATTTGTTCTCTCAAAATCTGGGGGGGCTTAAGCCCTTTTAGCCACCACCTTGACATAAAAGGTATAACTGAGGTCTGAGTATAAAAATGGGTATTTTAACCAGCCGGCTGGAATGACAAATTAATTAATAATTAGTTAATAATTAATTAATACCTAATTAATAATTAGTTAATAACTAATTAATACTCAATTAATAATTAGTTAATAATTAATAATTAATTAATTAATTAATAATTAATATCAAACCTAATTATAGTTACAGCTTATAGCCATTCAGTTTTTATATTCATTTTAATTTCACTTTTATAAGTAACGCTGTCCTGTGCGGATGAATTACTTTTATTTGGCGACCTTGCCAGGACTAATTTGTGTGCCCTAGCTGACTTAAGAAAATTTGCAAATTTGCAAAGCTTCCATTTATCCATCGAGATGCATATATATATATATCTCTCTCTCTCTCTCTCTCACACACACACACACACACACACACACACACACACACACACACACACACATATATATATATATTATATATATATATATATATATATATATATAATTATGCGGGTTGCTTCTACAGAGCTTCAATTTAATATTTAGGAGAAATCCAATGACAAGGAGAAATGTAAATGCCATGAAAAGTCTTCTTTATTGCGCAACGTTTCGAGCAATACGCTCATCTTCAGGCTGTTTAATAACAATGTGAAATTAAAATCAATATTGAATGAAAAACAAACAGAAATTTCTATAACCTATTCGTAAAGACAAATTTTAAAAGACTGAGAAAAGAGGGTTAAGTTCTAAGTTATACAGATTTACATATAAAAATTAAGAAGTTATTTTTAAATACATGTAGTAAATGTGAAATTAATACACTGTAAAAATTACCAATAGTACACTGGAACAATGGAGCTATCTACCTTACACAGCAGTATCCGAGGCCGACTAATTTGAGCAGAGGAAACGGGAACGAAGGATGGCGAGGGAGATAGGGGAAGGAGGGATTATAAGGAATTGGGGAAGGAGGAGGGATCATAGCAAATTGAGAGGGACGGACGATGAGTCAACATTCAGACTAGGGGACAATGCTTTAATGAAAAGGGATTCTAAAATTCTTAGTGAGTTGGGACAAGTATTACAACCAAGAATTTTAAAATTGTCTAAAGTGACATCAATTTTGCATTTGATGCTATGTTCACGAATGCTGGAGGCTTCCTTAGTTTTTAAAATTTTACCTGTTCGGCCACTTATTCCCATATGCGAATAAAATCTAGCCCTGAGAGAGCGAACAGTGCTGCCGATGTAATTCCCAAGGAGACACCTGGGGCAGGTAAATAAATATACAACACCGCTACGCAACGAGTCAGGGGTTCGATCCTTCGCTGAGAAAAAGCTACCTAAAGACGTTTTATTAATAAATATGATGCGGAAATCAGTATGATAAAAAAATTTCCTTAACAATTTTGTAAATTTAAGCTTAAATTCCTTATTCAAGGGACCCATTTCAGGTACCAAGAAATATTTTATATCCTTCGGCACTGTAATACATGGAAGTTGAGGGCTATAAACATTATTTAAGAAGGATCTAATTAGTTTGTCTACATATTGAACAGGAAAACTATTATTAGTAAAGTATGATCTTAGATTATTAAATTCATCATTAAGTAAGGTAAAATTAGAGGTCAAATTATATCCTCTGAACAGGAGAGTTTTAATACAAGACATCTTATAGTTGAAATCAGTAAAACTAAAAAAATTCATGCCCAAACCAGTGAAAGTGGGTTTCCTATAAACTGATGTAGTAATAGAATCACCGTTTTTCGAAATTAAAAGATCTAAGAAGGGGAGGGAGCCATTTTGCTCAGTTTCCATTGGAAACTGAGCAAAATGGCTCCCTCCCCTTCTTAGATCTTTTAATTTCGAAAAACGGTGATTCTATTACTACATCAGTTTATAGGAAACCCACTTTCACTGGTTTGGGCATGAATTTTTTTAGTTTTACTGATTTCAACTATAAGATGTCTTGTATTAAAACTCTCCTGTTCAGAGGATATAATTTGACCTCTAATTTTACCTTACTTAATGATGAATTTAATAATCTAAGATCATACTTTACTAATAATAGTTTTCCTGTTCAATATGTAGACAAACTAATTAGATCCTTCTTAAATAATGTTTATAGCCCTCAACTTCCATGTATTACAGTGCCGAAGGATATAAAATATTTCTTGGTACCTGAAATGGGTCCCTTGAATAAGGAATTTAAGCTTAAATTTACAAAATTGTTAAGGAAATTTTTTTATCATACTGATTTCCGCATCATATTTATTAATAAAACGTCTTTAGGTAGCTTTTTCTCAGCGAAGGATCGAACCCTGACTCGTTGCGTAGCGGTGTTGTATATTTATTTACCTGCCCCAGGTGTCTCCTTGGGAATTACATCGGCAGCACTGTTCGCTCTCTCAGGGCTAGATTTTATTCGCATATGGGAATAAGTGGCCGAACAGGTAAAATTTTAAAAACTAAGGAAGCCTCCAGCATTCGTGAACATAGCATCAAATGCAAAATTGATGTCACTTTAGACAATTTTAAAATTCTTGGTTGTAATACTTGTCCCAACTCACTAAGAATTTTAGAATCCCTTTTCATTAAAGCATTGTCCCCTAGTCTGAATGTTGACTCATCGTCCGTCCCTCTCAATTTGCTATGATCCCTCCTCCTTCCCCAATTCC
>JAJOZX010000418.1:212500-262500 GCA_023014485.1 Bathynomus jamesi
CTGACTGCCATTATTAATTCTAATGGGTTTAACTTGGAAAGAAAGAAACATCAATTGAGCTATCAGCTGTTAAAGTGTGTATACATTTTTTTGGGACGCCCTGTATATATATATATATATATAATACGCAGCCTGTGCATGGAACAAGGAACCCTTCTGGGATATTAAATCGACTATGGTCCGAATAAGTAATAGTAAATGGCAAATACTATATTTTTTTCTTTTTCATGATGGAAGAACGCGGGTAACGGTCACTAGCAAAGAGGCCCCAAAATATAACTGCCTTCACCAGCTATCTGCAAGGCAAATAGGACTCAGCTTTGGGACAGTGTCTAGACCCTGGACCCTGTCCCTGTGTATTGCATAAAAGTTATCTTAGGGGACCATTGTGAGTTGTATCACATTAAACAGACGTGTTAAGTGCCTTGAAAGTGGACGCTCAGAGTTGCCGGTTGAGGTTTAAGTTTTGGATTTTGGCTAAAAATACAATAGTTCCCATTTTCATTTGATGTGAACTCAATCCGATGTAAATGCAACGAGTTTGTTGCATATATTGAGGTTCTGAATGTAGTTGTCTAGGTTAGCTTTAAGCCCTAGACCCTGTTCCAAAGTTGGGTCATATCTGCTCAGCAGACAGCTGGTGAGGGAAGCCATATTTTGTATTTTGGGACTTCTTTGGTAGTGACCCGTTGCCCACATTGGGCGTCTATCATGAAAAAGAAAAACTTTGTATTTGCCATTTACTATTACAGTAATTATTCAAACCATAATGAATTTAATACCCCAGAAGGGTTCCTTGTTCCATACACAGTCTGTGTATTACATAAAAGTCATCTCAGGGAACCTTTCTGAATTATATATATATATATATATATATATATATATATATATATACACGGTGAACCAAAAGTAGGTGGACAGTAGGTTGAATACGGTTTGTGTTATATTATATTATAACTATGGTGTTCATTATAACTATGGTGTTTGTGTTATATTATATTAAATATTATAACTAAATTTATTTAAATTTTATTTTGTATTATAGTATACAAAAAAATTAAATATGTATTCTCAAAATAAACGTTATCATTTACTGTCCACCTACATTTGGTTCACCCTATATATATATATATATATATATATATATATATATACACCAGTTGTTCCCCCCTAAAATGTCCCTATTTCTAAATAAATGTTGTAAAATAAAAAAATTACTCTAGACACAAAGACGGTACGTAAAATAGTTATGCAAAATATAAGATTTTATTAACTTTAATTAAACAACATGTTCAGTGCAATCACCATTTTTTCTAAAACGATTTTCAACCTTACACAAATGTTTGACATAATTCTTGGAAATAGTTCAGATGGGATGTTTTTGATTACCTCTTAGACTTTGGTCTTTAGGTCTTCAAGTGTCTTAAGCGTGGTAGAATAGATCCGGTCTTTTATGCAACCCCACAAAAAAAAGTCAGGGGGTATGATGTCAGGTAAGTATAGAGTTTATTCCACTGGCTCATAAAGGGAGATTAATCACCCGGAAAAATGCTTCCTCTAAAAGTTGCGAGTTTCACAAGCAGTGTGTGGAGGTGCTCCATCCTGCTGAAACCACTGTGAATCTGTAGTAATGCAGTTATTTCTTTTACGGGACAAACTAATTAGTTGTAGGAAATAGAAATCTTGTAGCATCTGATGATATGAATTTTGAGTCATTCTCAAAGAAGTAGGAACCTACTACACCATACCGCCCAACAGCGACTCAGATAATGAGTTTAGCAACACTTCGTGGAAGCTCTTTTGGAGCGCCATCATGACTTCCCCAGTAAAGAAAGTTTTGCTTATTAATCTCCCTAGACATATGTACATACCACTCGTCAGTGAAGTTTGTGAATGAATTTTGCAGGGAAAAAGGTTTAATTCGTACGAAATATACGATACACAGATGTTCGTGAAATAACTACTTCTGCTGACAAACTTCGAATTGACTTCTGCGCACTGCGCGCAATAATTTCAAGAACCATATTTAAGTGTTGTACAGTTCTTGTGGATCGTCGCCTACCATCATTACCCTTATGTTGATTGTTTACATTTCCTTTTGTCTGAAATTTTCTAACAACTCGTGATATTGTCTTTCTATCGGATGGATCTCCGCATTCATATTCTCTACAAAAGTTCCTCAGCACCTGCGTCACAGAATTTGTCACATGAAACCATTCAACGATCTTGATTTTCTGTTTCTGCATCACTGTTTGAAGGTTCAGCCATATTGTTCCGTATAGGTATATGCATATAAGTATATGCGGAATAAAAACCCAATAATAAAATATAAATACATTATGAAATAACGGGGTAAATAAAAATAGGGGCATTTATTTGGGACACCTGATTATATATATATATATATATATGATGATGAAAATAACCACGAAGGAAAAAGGAAACAGAATGGTGCTCATTCCTTTTTCTTTCGTGGATATTTTCATCATAAATATTATTCACTTGTTACTTTCGTGAAATAATTTTCATACATATATATATATATATACAGGGTGTCCCAAAAAAAACTATATACTCTTTATAGCATCATATATTTTATAATTTAAAAAAAAAAAACAGTATATTGTTATAGCAATTGCCAATGAAAGGTAAATTAGTAATCTAAGTGATCAAAATGTTATAGCGAGTTGTTTGCATATAAAATTTAATTAACTACGCCAAGTGCTCAAAATGTTCTCCGGCGGCATGAATGCACTTTTGAATGCGTCGACTAACTGATTCGCAGACATGGACTAATGTGGATGCTGTGATGGTCCCGCACTTTTCCCTAATTGCATCCTTAAGGTGTTCGAGTGTTGCGGGTCTTGTACCATAAACTGCATCCTTCAGGTAGCCCCACAAGTAAAAATCAAGTGGAGTCAAGTCCAGTGAACGTGGAGGATACTCAACGCTTCCTCTTCGTCCTATCCAACGGTTAGGCAACGTTTCATCGAGGTACCTTCTGACATCACAATGATAATGAGGGGGGGCTCCATCTTGTTGAAAGTAAAAGTCGTCGTTTCCAGACAACTTCCGAACTGCAGGTATAATTTCTGTCCGCAGCATGTCGAGATATGCGGCACCGGTAACTCTCCCATTAAAGAAAAATGGTCCAACCAAACCCCTGGATGATAAACCACACCATGCTGTTAATCCTGGTAAATTAACATGTTTATCCACATAAACGTGTGGATTATCAAGTGACCAGTACCTGCAGTTGTGTCGATTTGCTGTGCCATTCAGCTTGAAGGTAGCTTCATCAGACCACACGATTTTGATGTATTGAAAGTGCATTCATGCCGCCGGAGAACATTTTGAGCACTTGGCGTAGTTAATTAAATTTTATATGCAAACAACTCGCTATAACATTTTGATCACTTAGATTACTAATTTACCTTTCATTGGCAATTGCTACAACAATATATTGTTTGGTTTTTTTTTAAATATAATATATGATGCTATAAAGAGTATATAGTTTTTTTTGGGACACCCTATATATAGGGTGTCCCATAAGTCCCATAGGAGAAATTCATATTTTTCTATTTCTACAAACCATAATTCATATTTTTCTCTTTCTACAGGCCATAATGTCTGTGAGCAAGGAAGAACGAATCCAGATAATTCTACTCATAGGAAATCGGAGTCAAAGAGAGGCCGCTGCTGAATTTAACAGACTGCATCCAGACTGCGAGCCAATAACACAGAGTTGTGCTAGCAGACTTGTTGCAAAGTTTAAGGAAACGGAATCCATAGAAGATAAACCACGCAGTGGACCTTCAAGGAGGTCCACTGACGATGATACAGCGACTGCTATCCTGGCTCATTTTAACAGAAGTCCCAATAAGTCTCTTCGGCGATTGTCCGCCGAGACAAGAGTGTCGAAAAGTAGCATCCATCGCATTCTTCAGGCTCACAAATGGCATCCATATAAACTTCAGATCCTACAGAAATTAAGCGAAGATGATCCCGACCGGCGGATGGAATTTTGTGAATGGGCTACGGCACAATATGCTCGGGATGCCAATTTCCCGTCCACCATTCTGTTCAGTGACGAGGCTATTTTTTATGGAAATGGTGAGGTAAATCGACAGAACACCCGCTACTGGTCTGAAAACAACCCTCACTGGTTACTGGTATACCTCTTCAAAGGAACAAGGTGCATCTCGGGTGATGGTATGGTGTGGCATTTGGAAGGATCGCATCATAGGCCCCCTCTTTTTCGATGAACATGTCACTGGAGGCACCTACCTACGTATGCTCAAGGAAGAAGCATTTCCCAGTGTCTTGAACGAAGAAGGAAATTTCCCAACATGGTTCCAGCAAGACGGCGTTCCTGCACATTACAGCACCCAAGTAAGGGAATACCTGTACCAACAATTTCCTGGTCATTGGATGGGACGTCGAGGGCCTGTGGAATGGCCAGCTAGAAGCCCGGATCTCACGCCACTAGATTTTTATCTCTGGGGCAGAGAAAATTCGGAGTGTTGAACATTTGTGGCAGCCCATTATTGGGGCATGTAACACCATTACTCCTGACATCATTCACCGTGTGCTTGCTGACTGGGTATCACGTCTGAATTTGTGCATTGAAAACAATCGTGGACATATTGAGCACGTTCTGTAAATAAAAGCTTTTGTTTTGCCTTTTTTTATTATTTTTCCTATGATGCCGGACTTATGGGACACGCTGTATATATATATATAAGTATAATATATAAGTATATTAGAGTAACAATAAAAAACTTAAGTGCCCATTTACAGTAATAGCTGATAACAATTCCAGATGAGCCGGGTGTACCTGGCTATGCGAAATAGAGAGCGAAGAAAAACAACTTTCTACTTTACCAGGCCAACTCGATAGGTGGGGTAATAAGTCCGACCTGATTCATCGCACGGATACCCTGTAAGATAAAGTAAAGTTGTAAGGTATACATGCACAGTACACACGTATGTAGCACAAAAATGAGAAAAAAAATTCTAAAAAACTCATTGTGGTTATGTTAAATATCGATTATGTTAACCATTTAATAAATGAATGAATTCCTACAATTTCCTTTTGTTTATTTAATGAAACATTTTTATATATTAAATTTACAGTGAATACTGCGAATCACAGTGAATAGTGTATGCTGCATTTTTCACTCTGTAAGTATACGGTTTGCATAATTTATTCTCTATACAGGGTGTACATAAAGTCAGGATCTATTTTTGTGAAGCACTTGGAAATTATATGGAATTCAATCATAAAATGATAAAGTGGTAACATTTATTAAATAATTAAGAGTAGGATTCGACGTGACGCCCATCAGTATCCCTGCACAGCTCAAATCGTTCCGCAGCATTTCTAAACACATTCTGGAGCATTTGCGGGGTTATGTTATCTGCAGCAGTTCGTATACGTGTACGTAAGTTTTCAAGACTCGTAATCTTCGTCTGATAGACGTGCGACTTGATAAAGCCCCATGCAAAGAAATCTAAAGGGGTTAAATCTGGTGATCTCGCTGGCCAAGGTCTGTTGCTTTCGCGTCCGATCCAGCGATTTGGAAAACGTCCATTTAGATAATCCTGAACAATTTTGGCATAGTGACAAGGCGCACCATCATGTTGATAGACGACGGGGATAGGATTGTTAGTACCGTCGTCTATCAACATGATGGTGCTCCTTGTCACTATGCCAAAATTGTTCAGGATTATCTAAATGGACGTTTTCCAAATCGCTGGATCGGACGCGGAAGCAACAGACCTTGGCTAGCGAGATCACCAGATTTAACCCCTTTAGATTTCTTTGCATGGGGCTTTATCGAATCGCACGTCTATCAGACGAAGATTACGAGTCTTGAAAACTTACGTACACGTATACGAACTGCTGCAGATAACATAACCCCGCAAATGCTCCAGAATGTGTTTAGAAATGCTGCGGAACGATTTGAGCTGTGCAGGGATACTGATGGGCGTCACGTCGAATCCTACTCTTAATTATTTAATAAATGTTACCACTTTATCATTTTATGATTGAATTCCATATAATTTCCAAGTGCTTCACAAAAATAGATCCTGACTTTATGTACACCCTGTATAGAGCGGTCCAAAATTACCTGCTAAAAAAAATACTAGGAAGTTACCTGATAATTTACTACAGGTAATTTTGGCTCACCCTGTGTGTATTCGTAAATACATCGAAATTGTGATGTATTTATATATTTAAAGGGTCAGACGAGCACTGATACATACATACATATAATTAATAATATAATCAGTAATTAGTGCTGAGGGCCTGAAACTGGCACAACTTTGAGGCCAGCTAATGGGGCCATTGCTCTAACTCCCGCGTATTATTATGACCAGCACCATCGGGAGTCGAACCCTCAACCTCATTGTCATCTCTTCGCTTATAGGGAAACGGTGTTACCCACTTAGCCACCAGGGCAGGGCGCTGGCCATACAGAACGAGCCCTTCTTTATAGAATTTTAAGGATCAACCGGTGATAAACTTCATATAAGTAAACATATTAATCTAACTTTTTGCTCTCATCCTGTCCTCGCAACTTTCAGTGTTCAGACATTCGATTGGACAATGTTTTTTGTTGGATCTTTTCCTTTATAGCACCCCCACTATAAAATTATTGAATGCCCGGTTAGGTCAACTGTACACCCTTGACAATTGGTTCGGTTAAGTCGTGATATTTCTGGTTAGTTTTAACGAAAATATCATGACTTAACCTAACCAATTGTCAAGGGCTTACAGTTGACCTAACCGGGCATTCAATAATTTTCTAGTGGGGATGCCATAAAGGAAACGATCCGGTGTTTTTTATAGGTTTATACTAAAGTGTATATTTTGAAAATAATAAATTCCCTGAAAAAATATATAAAAAGCATATAATTCCATCCGCTTAGTAACCTTGATTTTGCTTTCGCCCAAATTGTTCATTCTGACGAAGGTCAAGATTGTCGCCCTACCTTAGATCTACAATTTAACGTGGAATCCGAACTACGACCCATCAATAATGATCAGAAATTACAAAGTCCTCATCCGGACTCGATCTTACGGCCTCCCTATCAGCGACCCAGCATCTTAACTACTGGGCTATATATACGATAGCGTATGATTTTCAAAACCAAGTCTGCTATTTCTTTTAATGAAACAGAAATTGAAAATATTTAATGTTTTTTTAAAATGCAGTTTTTAAAGAAATATTTAGTGTTTTTCAAACATGAAATCGCTTACATCCAATTTCCACTGTCTGTAATTTTACAGTCATTGCCGACTATTTAAGTACTATATTTCAGATGGTAATATGTTTAAACTTTAAAGCTTTTTCATGATATATATATATATATATATATATATATATATATATATATATATATATATATATATATATATGATCCTGCAGTGAAATAATTCTAAGTTAAAATAAATAACTATAATAGAATAGAAAATCAGTTCCATAATTCTAAATATTACGTTAGTGTAATTATTGTTTATACGTATTATTACGCATTAAATTTATGAAGCAAGTATAACAGAATAAATTACAGACTTTTTCTCAAAATAACACAGATATATTTAGTTAAAAAGGTAAAAAGTTTTAATTTATTTGCGCGCAAGAGGCAAATTTACCGTTAAGTGATACGAATTACCCGCAAATAACGTTTCACGTATACTTTACTTATAATAAGGAATTATCGCGAGATTGATGCGTATACAATTTACGATATTGCGAAGTTCTATGTTTAATTTTAAAATAATCATTATCAGTGACAATAATAAGCTCCGCCCCTTTTAACGCAATAAAACCGCCTACTCGAACGTAAGCCACGCCCACTTGGCTTAAAAAAAGAAAATAGAAGTAAATTTGAGAGTTTGAAATTAATTTTTATGACTGTTTAATTAGGGATAATGAAGTCTCAGAATTTCATAATAGCACGACACGTTTAAAACTTTTATTTGTTTTGTTCGTAATAATGTTTTTCGAAGTCATTTGTATATTACGGTGAGTTTTATGTCGAGAGACAATCATTAGCGGTTAACTAAAATAGGAGAGGCTAATAGAGGCAATAAAACTGAGTTTAGCCACTAAATCCAACTGACATGTTGGTGAAATTAGTAATAGGAATCATTAAGGTTTCATTTGTTAAATAAGGCTAATTTTCTCCTTTATTATATATATATATATATACATATATATATATATACACACACATTTCTACAGTATTTACCTCTTTACTCTTTCCTTAATAACAAAAAAAAAATCAAAATATTAAAATTAAAAATGAAAATGTCTACCATTAAAAAAAAATTAGCGAAAACCACATCACGGTAACATAGTTTAAATTAGCTTTTAATGGGTCACATAACATAATTTAAGAGTTGGCTGTTATTATTATTTTTCCCATTATAAATGAGAATTATTTTGTTTATAATGACACCGATAAAAAATTATGGAGCAATAAATAACTTGCTATAAATATACACATTTATCTATATTACTGCAATCAATATAAAAGGAACTGAAAACATGCGAGTTACGGTTTAAATGTAAAAGAAAAAGAAAATCTTAATAGGGAAGACTTTAATTTTCTCATTAATTAGCTTCGAAATAAATAAAGTAAATGCAATATATATATATATATATATATATTGCTTTATTTTGTTTATTTCAAAGGTAATTAATTAATCAGAAAATTAAATTTTTCCCTATTAAATTTCCTTTATTTCTTATATATATATATATATATTAACAGAGGAGGATGAAAAGTGAAAAAATAATAATTGTATAGGGTAAAAAGAGAGCGCTTTCTCTAGACTTTCTCATAGAACCTCATTCTCTCCTCTGCCTTCTTCTTTAACAAACAAAAGCGATTAAAAATTTGAAAAACTAAAATCTACAACTTGTTCGACGTACGTACTGAGTAAAAAAAAATGGTCACGGACGAAAATTTACACAAATCTTCGACCAACCTGGGCACTTATATATATATATATATATATATATATATATATATATATATATATATATATATAATACGTAACGTTATATTTTAAAAACGTGTTTTCAGAAAATACTATCAAAAAAAGTGGTGAAATGAGACTAGTGTAAATAATTATAATTAAAATGTATTTAATTCCACTAATTTCATTCTTGATTTTTAAAAAAATATATATCTTCTGTAATTAATTTACATAATTATAAAACGTGTTTCTTATACATTTAATCAGAAAATTTATAGCCTTGTAGGCCTTCTTTACCGCATTAACCACATTTGAGGGGATAACATGATAGCCATTGCGGTTAAAATTAACCGCTCTAAATCTCGAAATTAAGACCCAAATATTTTCTTGCTGAATGACGACTTTAATCTAAAATTTCTAAGATATATAGATAGATAAATAGATAAAAAGACAGGCAGACCGATAGAGAGAGAGAGAGAGAGAGAGAGAGAGAGAGAGAGAGCTGTGAATGTGAATTAATTTCCCTTCAGTACAACTATACACGACTGTTAGCAGTATTAAATATAATAATTAGATGTTTGAGAGCTTTAATGTGTTAAAGGTGCATAGACTTCACGCAGACTTCACCCACGGAACACATCATTATTCAATTAACGGGTCAGCGTTCGTAGCTCAGTGGGTATCCCCGTTTCCCTGTCAGCGAAGTGAGATTCCAACAAAAATGTGACAAATGAGAACGGAGAACGGAGCAATAAAAACAAAACAGTTTTTATAAATGGAAAAATTACAAAATCAACTTCCAAAAGAGCTCCAGAAAGTTGCATGGGGGAAAATCTAAATATGTAAAATATTTGAAACATTCAGCTCGCTTTAAAGTCAGATGTTTAGCGAAACGTTTACTCCGATGTCTAGCAAAGCAGTTAGTGAAATATCCAGATATTAATCATTTGAAATTACTCGTAAGTCGGGACAAATTTATGTTTAGCAAAATGTTAGACACTTTTAGAGCGAGGGACTTGTTGTAGATGTGGCTGCCTGCTTTCTTTGGTTCTTCCCTTTGTGTCGGGTTTCAGATGTTATTTAGCCATATGGAATATTTTGCGTACCAATTTGCAATGATATTTTTAAAGTGGGAACATGGTTGGACTAATTTTAAATCGCTTTGTAAATGGCAAATGCTATTTTGGGACCCATGTATAAAATTTAAATTTGAATGGAAGTTCAGTGCGTAGAAAATTAATCCGCTTGAATGTTTTATTCATGGACAGGACATTAATTCATTTACTGTAGTTTTCATTATATGGAAGACAACCACTGAGCAAGTTCGTTATTTCAATAATTATAATGAGAGTAACCTCCAAAAAAAGGTCATTCAAAAAACGTGAACATGAATAAATAGTCTTCCGTTTGCTGAGTATAAAATAAGGCGTCTTATTTTCAATTATCCAAAAGAAACTTGTTCAGAAACGAGTAAATGTTGCTAAGACAAATGAAACTGAGAACGCAACAAGGGTTTATTAGATTCCTTGCGGCCATTGCAGTCCATCATACTATGGGATAACAAGCAAGCAGTAGGTAGTCGGTATACACTAGAATTGGAAAACATAAGACGGATAATTATATACAGTAATTATGAAGAAAAATATTCTTCTTTTTAACCATGCATTAACACCAATCCTATCATTAATCTACGAGAAGCAAAGTTAACATTTGATTCCAGTTGTATCCGGTTGTAAACGGGAAATAATAGTCTAATTTTAATGAGACTTAACTAAACTACAGCATTTCCACACGTCACTCAACATCTTATCACAAATAGCGACGGGAAAAAATCTATAATTTTATCGGCGAAGGCGACTACGCTAAGTTCTCACTTGGATCTGTCGCTTTTCATTCTATACCCTGCGACCCACTGATGAAGATTCAAGTATCGAGGGTCTAAACGAACGGCTTCGTGATTTAATACGTTACATTACATTCCCGATCAGATATTTCGTGAGATTTTCAAGTGTTTTTACGTGCAAGTAAAAACTGTTGAACGTTGCTGATGATTAAAGTTTTTGATTTATTCGCTCGCTATCAAAGACTTAAAATCTAACAACCCTTTCAAGACTTTGTATAGGCTTGTGGGCAATTTACAATTACAGAAGATATTAGCCGCAATTTCACGCGACCAAAAACGTTTTTCCAACCCCCTTATTTATACCCACCTAATTTTATTTGGTTTAAATTTTTGGACTGGAAATTTTGGTAATCGTATAACTTATGTAGAACTTATTATCACACTTATTCTAACGTCATTTCATTGCTGGTGAAACTACATCTCATTTCTTATCTCATTTTCGCTGCTGTTAATGTCAAAAGCGTTTCAGGGAGTTAAAATTTTCCTGTTCTATATATTTTCCCTCACATATTAAAAGTTCTGAGTCGATTTTATTAAAAAAATTGCTTTCGTTAATCAAAACAACGCCTATAACTGTTTGCTTTTTATTAAATATGACTTAACATGTAGTGCATTGAAATTAAAATATATATATATATATATATATATATATATGTGTGTGTGTGTGTGTGTGTGTGTGTGTGTGTGTGTGAACTAAATTAAATTGTTCGTTATTTTGAAAAAAGTTTGTTTTATTCATTATAATGTATTTAAGTATTCAGTTATTTGCTTTTCTTTTTATCAATTTACCCGTAAAACTAAACGAAACTAAAAAAAAAAAAGGTTTTTTGAGTGTTTCGAATTCACTTAATGACTTTTGTATTTTGTATTATAATTCTTAATAATTCTTAATAAAGCGGTAAAAACCTAAGTAAGAAGTTACCATTGAGTGTTTCATATTTTTTGGGATAAACAGTCATTGGAATTGTTTTCGCTGGTCTCTCTCTCTCTCTCTCTCTCTCTCTCTCTCTCTCTCTCTCTCTCTCTCTCTCTCTCTCTCTCTCTCTCTCTCTCTCTCTCTCTCTCTCTCTCTCTGGAGTATGCTGTGCAGTTCTGGTCGCCCACCCTCAGGAAAGATATTGAGAAGCTGGAGCGAGTGCAGGCGAGGGCCACAAAGTTAATCCCTTCCGTTAGGCATATGGGCTACAATCGACGGTTACGCGCCCTGAACTTGTTTTCGCTGGAAACTCGGAGGCTGCGCGGTCAACTGATTGAGGTTTTTAAGTTCTTACGCGGGTTCAACGATGTCGATTTTAGAAGCATGTTTAGTTTAAATGATAACCCAACTCGCAACAATGGTTGGAAGTTGGATTTGAAGCGGTTTAGGACTAGTGTGTGTGGAAATTACTTTACGTATAAGATCTGTGACACGTGGAACAGGTTGCCTTCAGAAGTTGTGAACAGTTCCTCTGTGGATCATTTTAAGAAAAGGTTAGACCAAATCTTGCACACTATTTGAGGGTGTAAAAAATTTTCCGTTGCACCCGTTGCCATTGGTACCTCCTCTGTATGGGCCGCAAGGCCTTTTGAGGTACTTCTTTTCCTTGTAACTCCTTGTAACTCTCTCTCTCTACTTCTCCCATATACTTTACCTTCTGCCTTTGGTTAAAGCCCTCCTCTTTCTATCATCACATTCTTCCTTGGCGGCGTCTGCTTCTCGGCGAGGATGATTAATCGAAGACTATACGAGCAAGGCAAATCGTTTAATGGGTAATAAGTCCATATATCGGAATCTACTCGCCTCGCCCTTCCATCCCAACTTCCAATCGCGTCATTTGGCCCCAGTCAGGAAAGAGAGATAAATGTGAAACGATGCTCAGAGCTCATTCTCGGACTACTTTTGGCGCTCCTTCGCCAGCTATTATAATTAATTGATCGATAACGACTGGAATTAGATTTTGTTTTAATCGGTTACGCTAATTGGGTGGATATCTATTATAATTAATTAATAAAGATATACAGAAAAACATTGGATTAATTATACAGTATTTAAATTATGCATATTTATATATTACGTATCTAAGTGTGTGTGTGTGTGTGTGTGTGTGTGTGTGTGTGTGTGTGTTCGAAATATCGAACCTAAGCTTACATGTATATGGGGTTCCTTTATCTAAATATGCATCGGCACTTACATACTTATAAATTAGAAATATAAAATTTACATCGTTTTAATCTCGGACAAATTTCTGATGTTTTTAAACGCACTGAAATATTTTGGTGAATTATTTAATTATATTAATTATAGGATCAAATACTTTATAGTAACACTAAAATAGTTATATTTCTCTATAAGGAAAGATGGATACTTTGCATAATTTTATATTATAAGTTATAAATCGATTGTTCATATGATGAGAGAGAGAGAGAGAGAGAGAGAGAGAGAGAGAGAGAGAGAGAGAGAGAGAGAGAGAGAGAGAGAGAGAGAGTTTATCCAGAGCAAAATTTTGTATATTCTTTCGTATTTGTTTTGGATTTACGTTGACAAGGATTTATTGTAAAGATAAGATTACTAAACATTACTAAAATATAATTTGAAAATATTGCGAAATGTGAATTTCTTTCAGAAATTAGTTATGTCCGGAATATTGCACCGATAATCTTCAGACATCTAACTTGAGAATGAAAATCAAGATTTCAGCGTGAAATGCAATATTTCACGAATACAAAAATAATATATCAAGGCTATCTTCGTGAAATGAGTCATAGTGTTCCATCAGTACACGTCAGATGGATGTACTTAGGTGTGGAGAAAGTCAAATCAAGCCTACAAAGAGTCCTGCTTAAAACTAATGTGCACGAATTTTTTGGTGTTATGGTGTGGACAGTAATGTTGGAAAAGCGAACATGGTATTCTTCGAGGGAAATCTTAATTTCAGAAAAAGCGGTGGCCTTGAGAACCATATTCCATTGTCCCATCAAAGAAAACTCCAGCTCACACGTTATGAGAAACCTTCGCATCCGACAAACCAAGATATTAACCCTATTGAGCGTGTCCGTGAGCATCTTGATCGCCTGTTGAAAGAAACAAGGACTCCTCCCGCATCTATATCAGATCTAAAGGAAAGAACAGGGAAAGGCTTCAAGAAATTATATAGGGCCTATACCACTATGTATAGAGGTTGTACATTTATGTTTATTTCCACAAGGTGTCAAGCATTCCAACCTAATCAAACTCAAAATAAACTAATTTAACTTAGCCTAACTCTAACCTAATCCAACCTAACCTTAATCTAATCTAACAGAGATATTTATTTTTGCGAGATGAAAAATTTCTAACATAACCTAATTCAATCCAACCTAGCATAACTTAACCTAATCGAGGTGACATATATGTAAATAGGCCTATATTAAGTTTCGACTTTTTTATAAGTATACATATTTTATAAAAGTTGACTTTGTTTATATATATATATATATATATATATATATATATATATATATATATATAAATAATTTGTTTTGCGTCCAACTTTCAAACTCACATTTCAAAATAGGTCAGAAGCGGTGTTTACTAAACTCACGTTTGAGGTTTTGGTGTGCAAATGGGCGGAAATGGGCGGAAATGGGCGGCTGAGCACAAAAGAAGTCAATTTTGTTTCGACTTCGATTGGCCGGTAAGTCAAAAAAGCCCCAAAATGACACAACGACAAGGACTAATGCCTTCTTATCTTTTTATTTACAAATAAAATCAAATTCTCTTCTTTATACATCATTATCGCGTCCCCATGAGCGAAGAACGTTAATGTAACGTTTTTTAATGTCACGGACGTTGGTTTTACGTCAATGTAACGTTTCGATTTGGCTGGGATGTACTATAAGAGCAAGTTATCTGTTTATTTTTGTGCGAAGAGGTGTAACTGTATTACGAGCGTAATATTATTAACAGTGATTTGAGTAATTCAAACATAGATGAAGTACTTGGTTGCAACAATCAAATTGTTTCACAATCAATCCACAGGGCTAATTCAACTATACAATGATTGTAACAACCATTTAAAAACTTGTTACCAGAAAAATATAAGCGTAGTTGAATTAACCATGCGTATTGGTTGTCAAATGTTTATTCATCGAGTAAATATTTTGGTGGTTCAACCAATTGTTTATAAATTCAACTTTTTATTTGCTAAGCTCATTATTTATTCTTGAACGTAAACTAAAGGAAGAAAACTATATATATGTAAAGTAGTATAATGACAAAACTCCCGACAAAATGTACATGGCCGTGTGCGGGTGCACGAGCGTACACATACGCCCACGGTCTGTGAGTTTTGTCTAGAGTTTTGCCACTATACCATTTACAAATTATGATTACTTCCCACGAATCTGGCGCCATTTCCCTTTCCCGTCGCGGTCCGAAATTAGGAATTCCAAGTTTGAGAAAAAGTGTGTCCTGATTTGAGAAAGGATAAAAAGAGAGCCGTAACGCAACTGCGGTCCCGAGAGGTAATTTTCTTTGAAAAATGCAACTTAAAGAGGGAAATCCTACACAATGGGAATTGGAGTGGATCGATTTGAAAATTGCCTCTATTTTTCATTCTTGGATCATGAATGAAATGATTACAAGAAGAAATATGAATTTCACTGATGATAAATATCAACTTGTTATTTACGGAAAGCGAGAACTGTGAGACAAGAGCAAATCACACATTATTCCAAACCTACCAGACAAAGCTGAGGTAGTAATAATGTCAAAAGAAGCAGAGTTCATGGAATTAAGTACACTAAAATAGCCATAAAAATAAAAGAAATAAAGAATGCGTAGACTTCATGGTTAGTTATGGAATGATTTGGTTTTATAACAGTAAATAAATACTCGCTCTGTTCTTAGAAGTCTGTACAAAAAATAAGGTAATACAGAAACTCATATGACAAGAACTTTGTATCTATAAGTATAACAAATCAAAGGCGGAAGATTATTGGTCAACACTAAAATCTCTGAAACTGCATTCGTAAGAAAGATGGTGAAAGAGATACATAATACAAGATTAGGAAAAACACCTGAAGCAGCAAACGGAACAAGGTGCTTCGAGAATAACTTAGAAGGTGCAAAGTTCTCTCAGTATTTGTGACCCAGAATTATATAGAAGGAATTGCAAAATCTACGAAAGGTTCAGATAATAACATTAAAAAAAAAATGGACTTGACAATTTCTTGTGCCAAGTCACTGGCCATCCGTGCGAGGCCCATGAAGAAAAAAAATAATAATTAACGCTTCAGGGTTGGTCGCGCGCTGATTTTGAGCATTTGGTCGAAGCCTTAAAGCAATTAAAGCTGAAACTGGAACTGAAATTAATAGTGATGAACTGGAATTCTAATAACTCCATTATAAAGTATAAATTAGAATCCGAGCTCCTGTCTCTCTTTCATACACACACACACACACACACACACACACACACACACACACACACACACACACACGTGTGTGTGTGTGTGCATCTCCGCATAAGCGAGGTACCGACTTTTTAAAATCTACTTATCTAGAAAGTAATTAAACAAACCTAATTTAACCTAACCTAACCTGAGTATCATCGAACCGAGAAAGGTGTGATAAATGTTATGGACACAATTCAGGGATCGAAGGGTGCCCTATCTTAAATCATTAAATAGTAAAGTACTCGTTAATCTAGCTTAACTTAACCGAACCTTGACTAACCTAGTCTAGTGTGACCTAACCTAATCAGAGCCAACATCTTTTTTCCGGACAATATTTTAAAATTTTTATATAAAATTACACTTGTGAATCATCACACACTCGACCACACTTATATCCAGTTGCCTACACACACACACACACACACACAACAACATATATATATATATATATATACAGTGTATATATATATATATATATATTATATATATATATATATATATATATATATATATATATATATATATATATATATATTGTCAAAACTCCCACACCTCACTTTCTCCTTCTTGAGCCAATTTTTCGCCCACTAAGCTTTATATATTGTTTATAAATAGCACGGAAATGGGTAACCAATTCCTACAGTTTTGCAAGGTTCACAACAATGCAACCGATGAATCGAGGGCAATTGGATGTGATCTTTGTCAATTTCTCTTTGATTTTCACAGCCTGAATTGGAAAAATGAAGACATCACTCTTATATTAAGTGCCAAACAACGGTGCTTTCCTGTTAACAGGAATACCCAACCGCTCGCCATCATCTGGACTCGTATCTTGCGGAATTCATGTGGCGACAACGTACCGAAAGCAGCGACGTTTTTTCTGCGATTTTAGATGACATAAAGACATTTTGGCCCCCTACTAACTGATTATCGCTTACAAATTAACTAATTTCATTTAAATGATTAATAAATTCGGTACTTACGTATTATCGGGACTACCAAACTGTTTATGATGTATTTTTGCTCTCGTCAGTTTCATTTAAACTAACGAAAATATAACAACTTAACCTAACCAATTATCAAAGGCGTACAGTTGACCTAACCGGGCATTCAATTAACCTAACTGAGCATTCAGTTGACCTAACCGGGCATTTTCCGTTATATTAACCTGTTAGGTTAATTCAATGCCCGGTTAAGTCAATTGAATGCCCGGTTAGGTCAACTGTACGCCCTTGATGATTGGTTAAGTTAAGTTGTGATATTTTCGTTAGTTTAAACGAAAATGACGAGAGCAAAAATACATAACAAACAGTTTGGTGGCAGCCGGTTGGGTATTCCCGTTAACAGGAAAGCACCCAAACAACTAAATGGAACAAAATATTTTTGTGAAAGATGTATAACATAAATAAATTAACTTACGGTTAATAAAAAGAATGATATACTGAAGAAGCAGCGAAAGAAAAGAATATAAATGGTAAACACAAAGAAGCAGGGCGAAGAAAAATGAAGCAGATGCAAACATGTCACATGTCGGAATATCGACACACACAAAGAGGGCGAAAAATTTATTGTAACAAAAGCACTAAACGAAATACGTAGATCAGTTGGAGAACACCAGAGTGAATAGGGTAATTAGCGAAAAACAAGTGGGAAATCACGATAATAGACTGAAGTTATCTCCGAAAAAGGAAATGAAACAAACAACAAAAACAAAGGCCAGAGTGATAATATGGAAAGAACTGTATGCATATACTATGCAAAAGGCTTTGCAGGGTATTTATCAGCACCCCACCACGTGCAATTTCTATTATAATAGCGGTCACTGTAAATTTGACGACAGTTGCAAATTTTATCATCCCACCATTTGCAAGTACTATGCAAGGCAGGGGATCTGCAAACATGGTAAGAAATGCTACTATCATCACCTCCCAATAAACTCAAGTGACAATAGGAAAAACGTAAGAATTTTCTCGACATCCAGACACAATACAGACACTAAGCCTAATTCAACTACAGTCGACACAGCTAAGAAACTCCGAGCCTATCCGTTACCAAGCAAGAAACTACCAGAATAGGTAACAGAAAACGGAGCTTTCTCGGAGGCCCATAAGAATACAAAACATCCGAGACTGAAGGAAATTGAATTTGGAAAACTCGAAAGACAAGGCAAAACAGGAAACATAAATATAGTCTTGGCAAATATTTAAAGGCTAAGACCAAACCACACGATAAACAAAGTTTTGTACCTGTAAGGATTTATGGAAGAAACAAGGACTGACATCGTATGTCTCATAGAAACATCTTAAAGACTAAATGTAAAAAAACTCCACTTTTTTCTACGTGAAGGTCAAAATATGAAGATAAAAACCCACTCTAATAGACAGAGTTTATTTCCACAACAGTTTCGATGCCCACTGGCATCCTCGAGGAGGATGCCAGTGGGCATCGAAACTGTTGTGGAAATAAACTCTGTCTATTAGAGTGGGTTTTTATTTTCATATCTTAAAGACTGTCAGGGAGATTGTGAAAACTGCGAATATTGCAAAGATAAAAAAGAAATAAAAATTTATGATTACAACATACTACCATCTGACAGAACAGAGAGACGAAAAAGTGTCTGTGCTATATACATAAGTGAGAGCCATATGATAGAGACAGTAATAAGTAAATAAAAAAGCTACGCGGAGCTCTTAGCAGTAAAAATTGAAAAACTTAACGTGATACTAATAGTCATCTAAAGACCTTCCAACATTCCAACTATAAAACACTCTGAAGCCATTGCCGACATCAAAAACCTAATAAAGTCCTTAAACATCCCATCCCCGAATATAATACTCTGCGGTGATTTTAACTTCCCATTTATAAAATACAAAAGAATTTGAAGAAATGCATATATTCACCAGGACAAGGGGGCACAAGAGAAGACTAGGAGCAAGCAAAAATATGGATAACTCTAACAAATGAATTTATGTTAACACAGGAGATAAGAGATAACACCAGAAAAAATAACTGCTTGGATTTGGTATTCACAAATAACAAAGACTTAGTCAATGATATAAAAATAACATCAACAAATATCTCAGACTACAACACTATCGAGGTATCTACTAATATGGCGAGAGCACTAAAAGAAAATACTCATAATGAAGAAAACAGCAAATGTGAGATTTTTTATCTAAACTCTTAGACTATAAAATGGAAAGAAATCAGATCTCATATGGCACAGATAGAGTGGAAAACAGTCTTGGAGAATAAAACAACCGAACAAATGTTAATAACCTTACAAAAAATAGACGCTAGAAATCTTAGAAAATATGTTCCGAAAGTACAGCCAAAGGGAAAGAGGAACTATTTCAAGAACTATTTCGAACGCTATTCCGCAAGAGAAGGAGAGTAGTTACGAAATTAATTAATTGCTCAGACAACACCAAAATCGTGATAGAAGTAAAATTGGAAGGTATAAACAGGGAAATACGAGCCGTAATTAAGGGCCATTCATAGAAAGAAGAGGAAGACGCAGTGAAAACAATAAAAGATAACCCAAAACACATCCATACCTTTGAGAAAAGACAAACAAAAATGCGGACAACTATCGCACTCTTAAGGAAAGAAAATAATGAGCTAACCGACGATCTAAAAGAAATAGTTGAAATATTGAGAGCTCAGTATGAATCAGTTTTCAGTACCTCAAATAGAGTCAAAGCAGCATTTGACAGAAATACCTTTTTTGAAGAGGATTTAAATGGAGAATGTACAACTGATTTTGAATTTAACACAGAAGATATAGCGAAAGCTATGGGACAAATGCAATCATATTCAGCTACAGGCCTGGACAAATAGAATGCCTTGTTGATTAAAAACTGTAAGAACGGAATAGGTACACTCCTTTTATTGGGTATGGAGAGATCCCTGGACACGAGGAAGTACTGGCATAATAAAGAGCGAACATTATTCCGATATACATATAAAGGGGGAGATAGGTCTCGAGCAAAGAACTATAGACCGCTGTCACTGACATCACATCTCAACAAAATATTTAAAAGAATAGTCAGGGAGAAACTGTATTACTTTTTGGAGACAGGAAAGATTCAATGAGAACCAGCACTGATTCTGAACAGGAAGATCGTGCCTATCACAACTAATAGAGCACTATGCAATATCATGGATGCACTTGAGAACAGTGATAACTACAATGTAATGTACACAGATTTTGCTAAACTATTCGATAAGTGTGATCATGACATACAGTAATAGCACACAAAATGAAACACATGGGAATAACGGGTAAAGTGAGCAAATGGATTTACAACTTCCTTGGGGAACGGCAGCAAGCCGTAAAATCCAAGGTATCTCATCATCACAATTAGAAGTACGCAGCTCAGTTCCACAAAAACAGTATTAGCCCCATTCCTATTCATTATCGTGCTGACAGACATAGACATTAGACAATGAAGTAGACGACAACAGTATAGTAACATCCTTTGCTGACGATACAAAGATCAGCAGAAAATCGGCAATGCGGAGGAGGTGGAAACCTTATAGAGGGACACAAACAGGATATACAAGTGGTCAGAAGACAATAACATGAATTTTAACTCCGAGAAATTTCAGCTCTTGAGATATGAAAGAAATGAAGAATAAACAGACACCATACTATGCCCTAGAATCTAGATAGACAGGAAATTCAGAGAAGCGAGAAACGCAAAAGATTTCGGGGTAATAATGACCGATGATGCAAAATTTGAAACACAGAATCAGATGGCGATAAAAAAAGCAAAAACAGTTACGGAACAGCTACTGAACCATTAAAAGAAGGAACGAGAAAGTAATGATTCCCTTGTTGAAAACACTGATCATACCAAAACTTGAATACTGCTTAGTCTTGACGTCTCCGTACAAAAAAAAAACAACGAAAAACCGGAATTAATAACTAGAAGGCCAGATGAATTTCACACCCAAGATTGATGAAGAGTGGCTGCAAAGGACTCAACTACTGGGAAAGACTACGTACATTAAATGCGTATTCGCTGGGAAGAAAGAGAGAGATACACCATAATTTATATAGGAAAATGATCGGAAAACTGGTTTCTAACCTGAAACTAAACCCAATTAACATCCAACACTGGAACATAGGAAAGGTAGAATATGTAGTGTTCCAAAACTAAAAACCCAACAGATACCCTCAACACTAAAGGAAAATATCTTGGTTGTCAGAGGCCGCGACTTTTTAACCAGCTTCCAAAGGACCTCAGGAACGTCACAGGCGTCAAAGTTGAAATCTTCAAAAGAAGACCAGATGCCTGGCTCAGGTCGGTACCAGATGAGCCTGATGTGTCTAGCTATGTGCGAGGGAGATCGCAAAACACTCACTCTTCCATCAGGTCCAGGCCTAGAGGTGGTGCCACCAACTTGACCTTCGTGTAAAGAGAGACCGACGCACGAAACTTTTATCAGGCTTAACAATATAATATATACTGAAAGAACGTTTTCTTGATATTTAAGAAAAATATTTTAAAGATTAAAAACTTTAAAGAGGAAGAAGAGAAACAAGAAAAGAGAAGAGCTGAGTGGGGTTGGGTTACAAAAAACAGAAAGCGGAGAACAGAAATGTGAGCGTAGAAAGAGGGGTCAGATGCTCGGGATGACATAGCAGGTTCCACTAAATGAGATTAAGCTCTCTGGCTTCCAGATTTCGGGGCCTACTAACCCCACCAGGATGAGCACATGCTCCATATAAAAGGTAAGCACAAGTACCATCAACGAAACACTGACACTTTCTCACGGAATGGAAGAGAGAAATTTCCTAAGTTAAAAAGAGAAGAGGATTAAAAGAAAACAGAATGAAAACCAAAAAGCTGACCACTGACATCTAGTTCCTCTCCTCAGTTACACTTTAACTGCCAGGCGGTGGTGGTGGTGGTGATGGTGGTGGTAGTGCGACTATGAAAGAAGAGAAGCTGAAGTAGAAAATGTGGTGGGCAAAGAATGTGAAAAGGGTCGGAGAAAAACGAGAGCGTTTGTAGAGAAGGACAGTTGCCCGGGCTCAAGCAGGACCTTGCAGTCGTTATGAGCAAGCTCTTTTTTGCAGTTTTGGGGCTTCGAACTCCAAGACCTACCAACCCCACAAGGAAGTCAGCAGACCAACTAAAAAAAGTGACAACAGATGCCGACGGCGGAAGCGCCGACATCTCAGAGAATGGAAGAGAAAAACTGTCTACCTCCAACGAGACCACAAATGAATCTCCGAGTCACCTGCCAAGACAGTGGTTGCCATCTCGTTTAGTTCATCTCAAAACTTTTAAAATACCCTTTTCAAATTATTGTACAAAAGACATATTAATTATGGTATCACATTAATTTAGTACATTTAAATTACATAATGTTGTTAAATTTGTACTCTGTATATTTTTATATTACAGTATTTGGCCAACGAGTTTATTTTTATATTATTGTACACAATTAAAATGTTTTTTTGGTTTAACACAATGTTTTTTATATTTTTATTCACAAACTGCTATTTTCAACATTATGCAATATATATATATATATATATATATATATATATATATATATATATATATATATATATATATTATATATATATATATCTTAAGTAGATGCCAAGGTTTTTTTACAGTGTTAAAAAACATTAATAATATTCTTGAATTTTTATTACCTTTTGTTCTTTAACTAATTTATTTCATTATAACGTAATTTTAAAATAAAAAATATATCATTCATGATAATAACATTAAATTAACATCAAAATCGGTAAAAGTTCAAATTATTGCAGGCATTCTAGCGTAATTATGAAAACTGGGCCAGGAAAAAAAGGAACACTTCGGTATATATATATATATATATATATAATATATATATAATTATTGATACAAATAATTCATTTAAATTAAATTAAATTTACAACAATAAACTCAAAATAGACTTAAAATAATCCTTTAGATACAAGTTATACACACTAAAGACAATCTATTTGTTCTGATTTGTATAATTACCTCGACAATAAACACGTTTATTAAAGCAAATTACTAAAAAAAAAAAAAGAATTAATGTCCCCTTTCAGAAGAAAGAAGAAAGAAAAAAACAACAACATAAAATGAGATATTCTTATTTCCTGTTCGCAGTAAAACCGTTCTTTCAAAATACAAAGTTTCGATGTCACTAAACATACGCCTTTTCGCCCCATCCAAGATTTATAATATTCGTATACCTGTTATTAGGTCAATTACGCCTCGAGTAGTGCCCATCTTCACGTCAGGTAAAATTATGAGGTAACGATGACGATGTGGAATCCTGTACAAAGTGCACACTTCGTATATATAAAACCTTCAGCTAAGAAGTATTTCAAAACAAGTTTCACTCTTCAATAACGTATAGAGTTGTATACTTCAAATAATCGCATATATATATATATATATATATATGTCAGTTTTGATGTAAAGTCACTTTTCACAAATGTACCTGTATCTGAAACTATTGCCATTATTTTAGATAGGGTTTTTAGCTCAGTTGATAATTTTCATGGTTTTTCATTGTCTCATTTGAAGGAACTTTTAGAATTGGTCTTCAAACAATGCTATTTCACTTCAACAATAAGGTTTACCAACAAATTGATGGGGTAGGGATGGGATCACCAGTCGGACCGTTAGCAGCTGACTTTTTTATGACTCATTTAGAAAGTGTAATTTTTAGACAATCTCCCACTCATCTCAAGCCAATTTTCTATCGACGCTTCGTTGATGATTCGATAGCAGTCTTTGATAATGCGGTACAAGCGCAACAATTCTTTAACTTCCTAAATTCTTTGCACCCCAATATAAAGTATACAATGGAAACTGAGCAAAATGGCTCCCTCCCCTTCTTAGATCTTTTAATTTCGAAAAACGGTGATTCTATTACTACATCAGTTTATAGGAAACCCACTTTCACTGGTTTGGGCATGAATTTTTTTAGTTTTACTGATTTCAACTATAAGATGTCTTGTATTAAAACTCTCCTGTTCAGAGGATATAATTTGACCTCTAATTTTACCTTACTTAATGATGAATTTAATAATCTAAGATCATACTTTACCAATAATAGTTTTCCTGTTCAATATGTAGACAAACTAATTAGATCCTTCTTAAATAATGTTTATAGCCCTCAACTTCCATGTATTACAGTACCGAAGGATATAAAATATTTCTTGGTACCTGAAATGGGTCCCTTGAATAAGGAATTTAAGCTTAAATTTACAAAATTGTTAAGGAAATTTTTTATCATACTGATTTCCGCATCATATTTATTAATAAAACGTCTTTAGGTAGCTTTTTCTCAGCGAAGGATCGAACCCCTGACTCGTTGCGTAGCGGTGTTGTATATTTATTTACCTGCCCTAGGTGTCTCCTTGGGAATTACATCGGCAGCACTGTTCGCTCTCTCAGGGCTAGTTTTATTCGCATATGGGAATAAGTGGCCGAACAGGTAAATTTTAAAAACTAAGGAAGCCTCCAGCATTCGTGAACATAGCATCAAATGTAAAATTGATGTCACTTTAGACAATTTTAAAATTCTTGGTTGTAATACTTGTCCCAACTCACTAAGAATTTTAGAATCCCTTTTCATTAAAGCATTGTCCCCTAGTCTGAATGTTGACTCATCGTCCGTCCCTCTCAATTTGCTATGATCCCTCCTCCTTCCCCAATTCCTTATAATCCCTCCTTCCCCTATCTCCCTCGCCATCTTTCATTCCCGTCTCCTCTGCTCAAATTAGTCGGCCTCGGATACTGCTGTGTAAGGTAGATAGCTCCATTGTTCCAGTGTACTATTGGTAATTTTTCCAGTGTATTAATTTCACATTTACTACATGTATTAAAAATAACTTCTTAATTTTGATATGTAAATCTGTATAACTTAGAACTTAACCCTCTTTTCTCAGTCTTTTAAAATTTGTCTTTACGAATAGGTTATAGAAATTTCTGTTTGTTTTTCATTCAATATTGATTTTAATTTCACATTGTTATTAAACAGCCTGAAGATGAGCGTATTGCTCGAAACGTTGCGCAATAAAGAAGACTTTTCATGGCATTTACATTTCTCCTTGTCATTGGATTTCTACTAAATATTAAATTGAAGCTCTGTAGAAGCAACCCGCATAATTATATATATATATATATATATATATATATATATATATATATATATATATATATATATATAAAGAACGACGCTTGTGTAGAAGAACGTTCCGCACAAGATGAGGAGGGAGAACAAACAAATGAAAAATGAGGTAACCACCCGGGAATCGAACCCGGGATCTTCCGATTGCCCCCTCAGGGCACTGGTTTCTGCTCGTATGTAGGAGAATTACGACTTTTGATTAATCGAGGCCCATGGTGTAGTGGATAGCATATCTGACCGGCAATCGGAAGATCCCGGGTTCGATTCCCGGGTGGTTACCTCATTTTTCATTTGTTTGTTCTCCCTCCTCATCTTGTGCGGAACGTTCTTCTACACAAGCGTCGTTCTTTACATTAATTATACTGTGTTATTTGCAGTTAAAATGTGTGTATATATATATATATATATATATGTGTGTGTGTGTGTGTATACATATATATATATATAAAACCTAGGTTTTGCTTCCGCCTGAACTGCTCATTATGACAAAGGTCAAGCTTGTCACTCCACCTTAGACCTACAGTTTAACGTGGAATCCGAACCATGCCCCACCAGCTGCACAGCGTCTTAACCACTAGGCTACCCAAGGTACCCATTTATCTACCAACCAATTTCTGTGGATCCCCAGTTACTGGAGTCAATAGTTTTCGGTCAAAAGAACGCAGCCATGAAAATCCTAAGCTTCACAAATCTTGATACACTGGGTTCGGATGTGAAGCTTAAGATTTTCATTGTTGCGTTCTTTTCTATAGTTTTGTTGACCGAATAATTTAAAAGAATGCAGCAATGAAAATCTTAACGCGCTACAGTGAAATGTTGAACCAAAGCAAAGCGCATTTATTTATTTATTTCTATGTTCAGATTCGCTTAATGGTTGTTGGTGTTGTTCAGCCGATCAGCCCACCCTGATCGAGCAAGCCGGCGGCGGCACGCGGGTAACCGATCGTCCTCTCCGGAGTGGACCAGAGGTTCAGCGCACTAGTTATGTTGTGTTGTGTTCGTTGCTGTGCTAGAGCGGTACAGTCTGTCATAATGTGTTCCATTGTTTGTGGTGTGTCCTGGCACAGGTAGCAGGTGTCATCTGTGGAGTTGTTTAGTCTGTGTTTATATGTCTGTAAGTTGGGGTGATGTCCACATCGGAATCGTGCTAAGTTAACTCGATCCGATCTGCTCAGGCTGATCTCTGACCTGTTAATGGGTGGTGGCTTCGCACCTAGGACTTGCATTCGGACCGAGTCATGTCAGTGCTTTGTGGGTTAGGTGTGTGTGTGTTTTCTGTACTGTGTGATGTCTGTGGGGCGTGGTATGGAATGGAGTATTTGGTTATAATGTCTCTCTGGTATTACCTTGGAGGTCCGGTGCTAGTGTCTCCGAGCAACTGATACAATGAGCAAACCAACATACCTTAATGGTGTGAGGTGTCGGTGCATGATTGTACATGTAGTGGCAAGGGTGTTGTGGGTTAGTTGTCGCTGCTGCCATGAACTGTGTTCCCTTCTTGTCTAAATGTTCCCTAACTTTCAGTATTTTTGTTTCTGTGTGCGGGTGTTCTGTTGGTGTTGTTTGAGTGTATCCTGTAATGATACGAAGTGCGTTGTTTTGTATTGTATGTAAGGTGTTTATGTGTGTGTTTGAGATAATGGGTGCCCAGCATGGGCTAGCATAGTCCATAACTGAGCAAATATGTTGTTTGTATATGAGTGATGTTGTTTCCTGCTGGTGTCCAAAGTTTGTGCCTGTAAGCGCCCTAAGCGTGTTAAGTCTTGACGTACATTTGTTTTTAATGTCCTGAATGTGGTTTGCAAAAGATAATGATGTGTTGTATGTGACCCCAAGTATTTTGGTCTTGTGAGTGTGTGGAATGTTGGTGTTATTTAGTGTAAGCTGTGGAATTATCTGGTGTTCTTTTGTATTGCTTGTAAGCAAGGTGATGGTTGATTTTGTGGGCGCTACTTTGAGTCTATTGTGTGTGAGCCAGTCTTGTATACTGTTTATGTATGTTTGTAGGTTATTTGTAGCAGTGTCGATGTTGTTGTGGGTGGATGTTAGAGTGATGTCATCTGCATATGATCATAAGGTAAGCTTGTTATCTATGGGTGTTGGAATGTCATGCATGTATAAGTTGAACAGTGTTGGTGAGAGAACAGAGCCTTGAGGGACCCCGTTCGGAAAAAGCTTGTTTTTGGATGACTTGCCATTAAATGTGACATGTGAGTATCTTCCTGAAAGATAGTTGCTCAGCATCTTTTAGTGTTATTGTGCATGTTTGTGTTGAGTATTTTGTTTATGAGAGGGAAGCGTGGGATAGCATCAAATGCTTTACTAATGTCTATTGTTGCTAATAGTGTACGTTGAGCTGGTCGTCTGGAGTTGATGCCATCCATGATGTGCTGCCTGAGGTTAGTGAGTAATGTCGTGGTTGAGTGGTGAGGTCTCAATCCATGTTGAGTAGGCGATAGTGGTATGTGTGGGTTGGTGATTTCTAAGATTAGTCTTTCTGTTACTTTGGAAGGTGTGCATAGTAAAGTAATGGGTCTATAGGAAGCTGGTTCTGTTGGATTTTTGTTTGGTTTGAGTAGTATAATAATTTTACCTTGTTTCCATATGTCAGGAATAATACAGTGTTGGTATGAATATGTGCTGATATTTGTGAGAGCTAGTATTCCCTGTGGGCCCAAGTGTTTAAGGTGTATGTTAGATATGTTGTCTGGTCCAGTAGCCTTCGAATTCTTAGTGTTTTTGATGATGTTGGTGGTCTGGTCTGTCTTGAAGGGTGTAATGGTCGTGTCGAGTCTGTAGGTTTTCTTGTGTCTGGCCGTTTGTCTGTCTGCGTGTTTGTGGTTGTTGTCTCTGTTTAAGTGACTTATCTTTGCGTAGTGATTAACTAGAATGTTAGCTTGTTGTGTATATGTTGGGATATTATTTTGGCTGCAACAGATAGCCGCGTGTGAGGTGTGAATGCCGCTGTTAGAGTGGGTAATGCTGCTTATAGTCTTGTATAGCCTGGATGTATCTGTGGAGTGGTTTAGTGTTGTTATGAACTCCCTAAATGTTTCTCTTTGTTTTTCTTTGAGTTAATGGTAAATATAATACATGGTGTCTACAGATGGACGGAGGGACAGGAATGCCCTTTTATTGTATAATATACTGTATATTTCCTAAGTTCATTGTAATATAAACAGAGAACCGAAATTAATTCAGTTATGATGGCATTAGTGTTTTATCTCATTTACCGATAAAGTAACTCCTTACAAACGACTGACAATTTTCTACAAATTTTGAATGTGAAGTAACATTCCGACCCATCTATTTTATATTGATATAATTTTGCTTCGAAATTTTTCTTGGGTTTTGATGTGATGGATATTTTTCATCATTTACTGGCATTTATGTCAATTTTCTCTGGTAGGCGCAAGCGCGAAAAAACTTGCACATGCGCAATGAAGGCATGATCCTAAAAAAAATAAATAAATAAACACCGAGAATGGGCCTTATTTTAAAGCGCTAAGATATTATCCCTAAATATCATAAACTCTAATATATTTAATATATCGTATAATGAAAATTCATATTATGTGTGTTATAGTGCAATGCGTTAATTACAGCAAGGAAATTAAATGCATATTGTATTCATGGCCTTTGGCTGACTGCTACGAAATGTTAAGGTTTCATACAAACATTCATAACACGACCCTATAAACAATCCATCCATCCAGTGCACTAAATGGAAAAAAAATTTACATTTGTTTCTCTGTATATAAAGTACATAAATGAATATATGGTAGTTAAGGTTGAGTTAAATAAAAAAATTATAGTATAAAAATTAAATTTCAGGGAATTCAGTTAGGTTTCATATAACCATACTATTGCAGTGGTTTCTCGTGCTGAGTTGTACTTTCTACCTACTACCAATAATAAGAATACTCAAAAAGTATATTTAATATCAGCTGTACTCTCGGGCATTTGGTGTATATTCGGAGCTCAGATACTTCCCATGTACGTTTCAAACGCATGTAAAGTACTTCGTAATGTACAGTATTTTAAATGTCAGATAGACGCTTGGATTGGGGAGTAGATGAAACGTACATTTCTTACAGTGTATTCTTAAGTTACTCAAATACAAATAACGTTTCAGTATTCTCTCTCTCTCTCTCTCTCTCTCTCTCTCTCTCTCTCTCTCTCTCTCTCTCTCTCTCTCTCTCTCTCTCTCTCTCTCTCTCTCTCTCAGTAATATCGAGGTGACTGATTTAGAAAAGGACTTGGGTGTGCTAATTAGCAGCGACCTTAAGTTTACGAAACAGTGTGTAGAGGTGGAAAAGAAAGCCCAGAAACTATTGGGTTATATCAGGAGGCAATTTCAGTTTCGGAACAAGGAGATTGTGCTCTCACTGTACAATTCCCTTGTTCGGCCGTACCTGGAGTATGCTGTGCAGTTCTGGTCGCCCACCCTCAGGAAAGATATTGAGAGGCTGGAGCGAGTGCAGGCGAGGGCCACAAAGTTAATCCCTTCCGTTAGGCATATGGGCTACAATCGACGGTTACGCGCCCTGAACTTGTTTTCGCTTGAAACTCGGAGGCTGCGCGGTCAACTGATCGAGGTTTTCAAGCTCTTACGAGGGTTCAACGATGTCGATTTTAGAAGTATGTTTAGTGTAAATGATAACCCAACTCGCAACAATGGTTGGAAGTTGGATTTGAAACGGTTTAGGACTAGTGTGTGTGGAATTACTTTACGTATAAGATCTGTGACACATGGAACAGGTTACCTTCGGAAGTTGTGAACAGTTCCTCTGTGGATCAGTTCAAGAAAAGGTTAGACGAAATCTTGCACACTATTTGAGTGTGTAAAGACATTTAGGACCTCAGTCTGCGGAAATTTCTTTTCCTATAAAATAGTTAATATCTGGAACCAACTTCCCTCAGAGGTTGTTCCCAGTCAAAGTGTAAATCTGTTTAAGAATAGGCTAGACAAAGTACTAGTTCGGGTTGGGCCTCGGTCACTAGTGGGGTTCCTCAGGGTTCCGTTTTGGGGCCACTGTTGTTTACCATTTACATAAATGATATCGACGGTGGCATCGTCAGTCGGATCGCCAAATTCGCTGATGACACCAAGCTTGGGGCCAATGTTGGGACGCCCGAAGCGATCGAGGAACTGCGTGCGGACCTAGGTAGGATAGGAGAGTGGTCCGAAAAATGGCAAATGCCGTTTAAACTTGGGTAAATGCAAAGTGATGCACATTGGCTACGCCAATCCCAAGTCGGACTACTCGATGTGGGCAGTAATATCGAGGTGACTGATTTAGAAAAGGACTTGGGTGTGCTAATTAGCAGCGACCTTAAGTTTACGAAACAGTGTGTAGAGGTGGAAAAGAAAGCCCAGAAACTATTGGGTTATATCAGGAGGCAATTCAGTTTCGGAACAAGGAGATTGTGCTCTCACTGTACAATTCCCTTGTTCGGCGTACCTGGAGTATGCTGTGCAGTTCTGGTCGCCCACCCTCAGGAAAGATATTGAGAGGCTGGAGCGAGTGCAGGCGAGGGCCACAAAGTTAATCCCTTCCGTTAGGCATATGGGCTACAATCGACGGTTACGCGCCCTGAACTTGTTTTCGCTTGAAACTCGGAGGCTGCGCGGTCAACTGATCGAGGTTTTCAAGCTCTTACGAGGGTTCAACGATGTCGATTTTAGAAGTATTTTAGTTTAAATGATAACCCAACTCGCAACAATGGTTGGAAGTTGGATTTGAAACGGTTTAGGACTAGTGTGTGGGGAATTACTTTACGTATAAGATCTGTGACACATGGAACAGGTTACCTTTGGAAGTTGTGAACAGTTCCTCTGTGGATCAGTTCAAGAAAAGGTTAGACGAAATCTTGCACACTATTTGAGTGTGTAAAGACATTTAGGACCTCAGTCTGCGGAAATTTCTTTTCCTATAAAATAGTTAATATCTGGAACCAACTTTCCTCAGAGGTTGTTTCCAGTCAAAGTGTAAATCTGTTTAAAAATAGGCTAGACAAAGTACTAAACACACTCATAGTTTAAGATTAAAACCTCAGAAAACTCTGCAGGAGTTCGCTTGCTCGGTGTCTCTGTGAGCAAGCTAAATATAGAGCTATTTATATATTCTCCACTTTCCTGTAAAATTTCCTTGGCTACTTTTCCAGGGTCAAGGTATTTTCTTCAACCTTTTTCCGTACCTGCCTCTGGCAGGGAGGGAGCGGAGGGTGGGAGAGAGCCTTCTACTTTTCTATCCAGTTTTCTACTACTGCTAGGATAGTTGAAAGAAAAATAAACTTTTACAAAATTTTCCCTAGCACCCGTTGCCATTGGTACCTCCTCGGTATGGGCCGCAAGCCTTTTGAGGTACTTCTTTTCCTTGTAACTCCTTGTAACTCTCTCTCTCTCTCTCTCTCTCTCTCTCTCTCTTCATCTTATCTCTCTCCTCTCTCTACGAAACCTGAAGAAAGGTTAAAAAAAATGGAAGATCACATGCACGCGAAAAGGAAAGGTGAATGAGTTAACTCGGCTTGTCATGCGCATTCTCTTCATGTAGACCTCTCACTATACTGATCTCCTTTTTGTGGAGTGATTTAAAATCTGTACTTTGCAACTCTCGACCAAAGACGATTAAAGAACTAAAAGAGAACATTCAACATAAGTGTATCAACATTTCTTCGGAAATGCTATCCAGTGTTCACAATAGCTAACGTGACACAATTAATATTTGTAAAGAGCTTCATGCGCTTCAGTGTGAATATTTACCAAAAGAGTTGCTACACTTCACACGGGGGTGGGGGTGGGCTGGATTTTTTTTATAACAATATATATATATACACAATGGAGACAAGTGATTATTGCGATGGAAATCTCAGTCGAATAAGGAACAACAAAACTAGTCCGTATGCAAACTTTTAATATTCAAAACTTTCGACATTTTCTAACGTTATCTTCAATGCTAAAACCAGAAATATATGAAGAGTTAAAAAAGAAATTAAAACAAATTTAAATATTGACACATCACAAACACTACAAACTAAAAATTAAAGCAGTCATAAAATTAGATTATAATGTACTGTAGTTTTATGACGGTTTAATTTTTAGTTTGTGCAGAGTGGCCACAAAGTACCTTTGCAGTGACATTAGACTATATCTGTATGTTGCCCTTGTTTCTCATGCAAGGGGACTTTGTGGCCACCTTGCAGTGTTTGTGATTTGTCAATATTTAAAATTGTTTTAACTCCATATTTGGGTTTTAACCCTATATATTTCTGGGTTTAGCACTGAAGATGACATTAGAAGGTGTCGAAAGTCTTGAATAATAGATGGTTGCAAACGAACTAGTCTTGTTGGTCTTTATACTGTATATATACTGTGTGTGTGTGTGTGTGTGTGTGTGTCCGTAAGTTATCTTTACAAATTGAATTAAGTTTCAATTGAATTTGTAAAATTAATTTAATTTATTGACATTTTCTCTGTCCTTCTCGTATTACCTATCACTTTACTCGTAGTTTGAGAAAAGAAATCGTGATTAAAAACTATATTGCAAATTGATATAATCAGAAAATTAAGATTTAACACTATAAATACACCGCCCCATATATATATATATATATATATATATATATATATATATATAGGGTGATCCAGAGAAATGGGACCCAAAAGAAACCCCTGTAACTCTTAAAGTATAAGTCCTTTTATAAAATCATGCGCATCATTCGAAAGCGGATAGTTACAAGTTTGTACAGGATTGTATAGGTTTTGACAATACAATACAAGACAAGATACAAAACAAAATAAAAGTGTTAGTTAAAACTAACCCTTCAAGATGACTGCATGGACTGTGGAACAGCTGCGTTTCATAACTGAGCAATATTATGAGCGTGGAAGAAGTGTAGTTTCAGCTCTTAGAAGGTGATTTTGACATCTGAAAATTTGTCTTGAAAGATCTTTGAGCTGAAACTACACTTCTTCCATGCTCATAATATTGCTCAGTTATGAAACGCAGCTGTTCCACAGTCCATGCAGTCATCTTGAAGGGTTAGTTTCAACTAACACTTTTATTTTGTTTTGTATCTTATCTTGTCTTGTATTGTCAAAACCTATACAATCCTGTACAAACTTGTAACTATCCTCTTTCGAATGATGCGTATGATTTTATAAAAGGACTTATACTTTAAGAGTTACAGGGGTTTCTTTTGGGTCCCATTTCTCTGGATCACCCTTTATATATATATATATATATATATATATATATATATATATGATGCGCCTCGGTGGTGTAGTGGTTAGCGTCGCTGACTACGAATCCATCGGCCCCGGGTTCGAGACCCGACGGCAGCCGGCGCGCAGCAAAACCCAGCTGTTCATCCTTCCACACAATAAAGAAAGTGGTTGGTAGATAAATGGGTACCCTAGGTGGCCTAGTGGTTAAGACGCTGGACTGCTGATGGGGCGTGGTTCGGATTCCACGTTAAACTGTAGGTCTAAGGTGGAGTGAAAAGCTTGACCTTCGTCAGAATGAACAATTCGGGCGGAAGCTAACCAAAGGTATGATACGAAATTTGAAACACAAAATAAGATAGCAGTACACAGAGCAAAGAGAATAACGGGTCAGATATTGAGAACCTTTAAACGAAGGGATAGGAATGTAATGATTCCTCTACTGAAAACCCTGATAATACCCAAATTGGAATACTGCTCGGTCCTAACATCCCCATATAAAAAAGAAGACATTAGACAGCTGGAGGGGATCCAAAGAAGCTTCACAGCCAAGATCAATGGGTGCAAAGAACTAAATTACTGGGAAAGGTTACGAGAACTAGACCTATATTCACTGGAAAGGAGAAGAGAGAGATACACCATTATTTACACTTGGAAAATAATGGAGAAACTAGTCCCTAATCTTACTCTGAATCCCATAACTCCCCAAACAACGGTGGAAAGTAGAAGCGGTAGGCTGTGTCGTATTCCCAAATTGAAGGCGAGACAGGGAACATCCTTAACCCTGAAAGAAAATAGTTTTGTAGTGAGAGGACCAAAACTGTTTAATCAGTTGCCCAAAGACCTAAGAAACACGAAGGGAGTTGCAGTGGAAATCTTCAAAAGAAGACTAGACGCCTGGCTCAGAACAATCCCCGATGAGCCGGGCGTACCTGGCTATGTGAGGTGGAAAGCGCAAGAATCCAACTCACTACTTCACCAGGCCAACTCGAGAGGAGGGGCGACAAGCTTGACCTTCGTGAAGTGAGAAATCATCGCGCGGAACCTTTGTAAGGTTGTAAGGTAAGGTAAGGTGTATATATATATATATATATATATATATATATATATATATATAAATTACAGTTACAAGGTAACAAAGACCCTAAGATTCACTCTAGGCTAGCCCAAGAAGAAAGTAGAAAAGTTCGAAATAATATCTGGTGGCGTACAGAGGAAGTTATTGTACGTAAATGTAGAAATAATAATTAATTCCATTTTGAGACTATTTGCATTATTTCATTTATTATAATCGTATAATTATTATTATTATTATAACCACAATTATAATAATTAGGGTTAGTTCCCTCTAATTATGGCTTTTAATGAGAATAAATTGTCGACAACTAAAATAGTTTGACTTCGATTCTTGTTCATTTAATAAACAAAAAACCTTCAGTTATATATATATATATATATATATAATTATTTATATATATACAGTATATATATATACACAGCTGTTTATTATTATTTTTTATTATTATTGAAATTGTTCATTCTGACGAAGGTTAAGTTTGTCACCCCACCTTAAACCTACAGTTTAACGTGGAATCCGAACTTCGCCCCACCAGCAGCCCAGCGTTTTAACCACTAGGCTACCCAGGGTACTCATTTATCTACCAACCAATTTTTTTACTGCGTGGCAGGCTGAACAGCTGGGTTTTGCTGCGCGCCACCTGCCGTCATCGGGTTTCGATCCCGGGGCCGATGGAATCGTAGTCAACGACGCTAACCACTACACCACCGAGGCGCATAAATATACAGAATAAATAAGCATATTTTTATATTCTGAGTACGCAAGTTTTTCTATAGAATAAATTGTGATATCGAAAGAGAGACGAGCAACTACAATGAGTGAATATGAGAAGAACGTAGATATAAATATATAAACAGAAACTGAGTACATACACTATATACTGCAACGTGTTTGGAAAGGGAAAAAACAACCACAATTTCTGAAAAATCAATTGTTCCACTTGACCGAATATGGAACGATTTTGAATCAGTTTTATTTTGAATTATCGAAATAATTGGTCCAGAATTGGTTTGAAAGAGAAATTGTTCAAATTCTGTGAAATAAAGTTGTTACCTAACCGCTTCTAAAACTTTAATTGTTCATTTTGTTGCATCAGCCGATTATGGAGCGATTTTTTGTAAAACGAATGGTCTGTCATTGAAATTGGTGGAACCACAAACTTTCTTTTCTGGACCGATTTAAGACCAATTTCTTATGCAGGAAGGGAGGACAAGGGCAAATGACCACCAAAACGCCCCCTCCACCAATAGAGGAAGAAGAGAGCCAAAATCAAGGCGTTTTCGAGAGGCCTGGAAACTCTGCGTTTGAAAGATTGGAGGGGCAGAGACAGGGAGAAAGATGGATCGATGAAGAGTGTTCCAGAGTTGACCGGATGAGTACATGAAAGACTGAATATACCGAGAGAAAGTGTCAAAAGTCTGGTACTGCGTGCTCTGCTTAAAGGAGGAGGCACGCAGTTAGAGAGTTCAGAAGAGCAGTGTCCGTTATAATAGCAATAGTAAAAAGAGAGTACAGCAACATTGCGGCGAAGAGAGAGGATTGAAGAGAGTCAGTAAGAGGCAGGGAAGTGATGAGACGAAAAGCTTTTGATTCCACCTGGTCAAGTAGAGCTGTACGGGTTGAGCCACCCCATACGTAAGAAGCGTACTCCATATGGGATGGACAAAACTCCTGTCCAGAGACAGCAACTGATTGAACTGGGTGAAGAAATTGCGGAGCCGAAGCAGCACACTTACTCTCTTAAATGCTATTTCAGAAAGAAAGTACATGTGACCTTTCCAGGAAAGATCACGAGAAAAGGAAACGCCAAGAATGTTAAGAGAAGAAGCATTGAGGTGTGTATTGTTGAAGGTAAGGGGATAGTCGTGTGGAAGATTATACATATATACAGATGAAGGAACTGGGTGTTTGAGGCATTGAAAACCACGGGGTTTTCTCTGACCCAATCAGAGATAGTAGAAAGATCAGAGGTCAGGTGTAACATAGCCTTCCTACGCAAAGCATGGAGTGTCTGTTCAGAGGGACGCTTTGAGAAGCGGGTGGAGAATTGAAGAGTAGAATCATCGGCATAGGAGTGGATAGAACAGGTAGTGCGACTTAATAAATCACTGATAAATAAAAGGAAAAGAGTGGGTAACAGGACAGAGCCCAAAAGAACACCACTGTTAATAGCTTTAGGAGAAGAACACTGGTCATCTGCAACCGCAGCGAAAGGTCGGCCAGAAAGGAAATTAGAGATGAAAACACAGATAGAAGGATAGAAACCGAAGGAGGGCAGTTTCGAAATTAAAGATTTGTGCCAGTCTCTATTAAAAGTTTTTGATATGTCTAGCGCAATAGTAAAGGTTTCACCGACATCTCGAAAGGAGGATGACCAAGAGTCAGAGAGATATGCAGCAAGATCGCTATGTAGAGCCTCCTTGCGGAACCTATACTGACGATCTGAAAGAAGATTGTGAGAATAGAGGTATTTAAGAATCTTCCTATTAGGGATAGATTTAAAAACTTTAGAAAGGCAAAAAATCAAAGCAATTGTTGGACGATAGTTGAAGGGTTGACAGCGGTCACCCCTCTTTCGGAGAGGTTGAATGAAAGTGAACTTCCAGCAGGAAGGAAAAGTACCAGATGAAAGACAAAGATGAAAGAATTTGCTAGGTAGGGTGTCAGCACAGAAGCACAGGTGTTCAGAACATCAGGAGGAGCACCATCAGGATCGTACGCCTTCCTAGAGTTGAACCCAGATGGGGCAAAAAAAAACCCTTTGGAATAGATTCTAATTTCAGACATAATTAAGTCGTAGGGAGGAGATGGAAGAACGGCACTGCAATCATCCAGGGTTGAGTTGAAGGCGAAAGTTTAAGCAAAGAGTTCAGCTTTATCAGGAGAAGAGACGGCAACTGAGCCGTCGGAATGCAAAAAGAGAAGGAAAAGAAAAAGTAAAGTTGTTGGAGAGGTTCTTGGCTTGGTGCCAGAAAGAGCGAGAAGAATTAGAATTGAATAGGTTTTCACATTTTTGTCTGATGAAGGAATTTTTGGCAGTCGAAGAACAGATTTTGCACGACTCGGGCAGAAATATAAGCTAAGTGAGAGTCAGGAGTTGGATGGCAACGGTACCTTTTGAAAGACTCCTCCCTGTTGCGGATAGCATTAGAACAAAGTTAAACGAAGGCATTTTTGTATTAGTAGTAGGACTAGAATATGGAATATATATGCCTCCATGCCCGAGAGAATCACCTCCGTGATGCGCTTAGAACATTCGAAGGGACCTTGGCCACGGAAGCAGCGATCATTCCATTGGAAATTAGATAAATACTGCCTAAGGGCCTCCCAATTAGCGGCGCCAAAGTGCCAAAGGCTCCTCCTCTTCGGAGGATGCAAAGGCCGAACTGGAGCGATAGGACAGGAAACAGATATAAGATTGTGGTCGGAGGAGCCCAACGGAGAAAAAAGTTTGACATAGTAAGAAGAATGAGTGAAGAGAAACAAATGAGGAATGTTGGGCCTATCTCCAAGGCGATCAGGATTTAGAGTTGGATGTTGTACATTCTGCTGTAGGTCATTCAAGACGGAGCAGTTGTAAGCTAGTTAACCAGGGATGTCAGTGAAATGGGAAGAAAGACGAAAGCGGTGGTGAACATTGAAATCTCCTACAATGGTGATTTCAGCGAAAGGAGAGTGGGATAGTATGTATTCCATTTTAGAAGTGAGGTAGTCAAAGTGTTTTAGATAGTCAGTAGAATTAGGAGAAAGGTAGACAGCGCAGATGTATTTAGTTTGAGCCTGGCAAGTAAGCCGTAGCCAGAGTATGTAGATTGTAGAATTCGGAGGATTGAACTTCGGGAATCCGAAGCAAGTTAAGTCGTTGCGTACATATACGCAACATCCACCTTTGAAATGTCGTCCCAGACATCTGAATTTCAGTGAGGAAGAGAAGGTGAGGTTTAAAGGAAAAGTGGTTTCGACAGATTGAAAATCTGAGGAGTGGCCGCGAATGTTTTAGAGGTGAATGAATCAGGCAGAGGCTCAGAACATATTCAATGGGCAGTAGCAGAGCCAACTCCGTTGCCAGAGTCTACGTTCCCGGCAGCTGGGGAGCCAGAAGTGAGTCAATCGGTCAGAGAAAGAAGTCAAACTGAGGAAGAAGTTAGTCAAAAGCAGTCCATCAAAAGATTTTATTTTCCCTCCCTTGTCATTTTTATTTCTATATTTCCATCCAGCCTGTGGGAAAAGTTTACATTTAAGACGAATTTAGGCCAGTAAATTCGGCTAAGGTTAACAGTAGCGGACAATTTTTTTGTTTTATTCAAAACAATAAATTGTTTATTAGACTTTTAATAAAACATACAACCACATGTAAGCGTTTTTTGTAAGTTAGGTTAGGTTACGTTAATTACCTTAGAATTTTTGCTTTCCCAAGCTTAGAGTGTCAATAATTACAAGTTTTCTCAACCTTCTCCTTCTACAATGTCATTGACACAAAATACGATCTTTTAATACATTCATCTTTAGTAATTCATTAATTATATTCTATTTTTCTCCCATAATTTTATGACATTATAAAATTTGTCACATTTTCACATGACATATTGACACCTTCCATAATAACAATTAACTAACCTAGGCCTTGCGACTTGGAACGCATATCCACCACGCTTAAGCGAGTTGAAAACCTAATGACTCTATACGCTACCCCAACTATTCCCATATTTAACTGTTAATTATAGATTTATTTACAATTTCTACTTACCAAAACCACTTATTCATGGCATAAAAGGCTATTTCGAATTTAGTGATAATTTTTTTAAAAATAAAACAAAAAATTTGCCCACTATTATTAACTTTTACCGTAAATTCACTCAATTAACCCCCAGGGTAATTCTCGAGGAACAACAATAGAGTTCTACCTACGCCTATTCAGGCCCTAGGCTTTATTCCCGTTTCCTTAGGCCTATTTGACCATGGCCTATTTTTCTTTATTAATTGTATAACGTAAGTGCAATTTAATTTATTCTGTGAACGAACCTAAAATTAAAATATTTCACATCAAAAACAGTTGAAGATATATTTTAAACTGTTACGGTAACCAGTGTCAGTGTGTCACTTAGCTGAGGGTCGACTGAGTAGTAATTATACTACGAAAAACATTAAGATATAATTATCACCCTACCATCTAATAGATCACGCTACTATATCAATGGTAACATCCTTTCAGAGTGAGTAAAATTGGTTTCGAAAACATCGTCGTGTCATTAATAATATTGCGCATTAATTCCGCTGCCACTCACCCACGAACGGTTCAATGGAAGGGTCACTCACCAGGGATGCCACACCACACCACGAGTATAGTACGAGTATAGTATGCTATAATACTGAATACCTTGATAGTATACAAGAAATACATGGCTGCACAGGACTAACATTATTTATATTATTTATTATAATAATAAAATAAAATATTTTGAAGGTTCATATGAAATTCAGTTGAATTGAAAAAGGTCTAAATTGCGTGTAAGGCATTGCCAGAAAAGGAAAGGTTCTCACTCTCTTTTATCTATATTTATTTATTTTTTAGGCTTTCTATATCTATACGTTATCTATTTATCCAGCCGAAAAAGGTAAAAATATTTCCGAGTACTTTCGTAAATTTTCATACTAATACTTTTATAGTATAAAACTATTAGGTATGGAAGATAAAAGTATATATATATATATATATGCACTAGAATCACAAAATAACACGTGACCTTATTAATAAGCAAACAACCACAAGGAAAAGGAAACACAAAGTCCGAGCGCTTTCGTGATATATTCACATTATCAAGGAGGAACAGAAAATAGGAAATAGCATTTTCTGTTCCTCCTTGATAATGTGAATATATCACGAAAGCGCTCGGACTTTGTGTTTCCTTTTCCTTGTGGTTGTTTGCTTATATATATATATATATATATATCGTAAAGAACGACGCTTGTATAGGAGATATTCCGCGCAAGACGAGAGAGAGAAAACGGAACAAATGAAAAAATGAAGTAACCACCTGGGAATCGAACCCGGGATCTTCCGATTGCCGGTCAGACGCGATACCATTACACCATGGACTTCACTCTTCCAAATGCCGTAATTCTTCTACATACTCGCAGAAACCAATGCCCCAAGGGGCACCTCCCGCATGCCGTAACATTATATACATTCAACTGCAAAGAACACGCAGTATAAATAACGTAAACGACGCTTGTATAGGAGATATTCCGCGCAAGACGAGAGAGAGAAACGGAACAAATGAAAAAATGAAGTAACCACCTGGGAATCGAACCCGGGATCTTCCGATTGCCGGTCAGACGCGATCGGACCGGCAATCGGAAGATCCCGGGTTCGATTCCCAGGTGGTTACTTCATTTTTTCATTTGTTCCGTTTTCTCTCTCTCGTCTTGCGCGGAATATCTCCTATACAAGCGTCGTTCTTTACGTTATTTATACTGCGTGTTCTTTGCAGTTGAATGTATATATATATATAATATATATATAAACCTTCGTAGAGCTAAAGCGTAAAATTCCTTGTATAAAGGAATTAATAAGACTCGTTAAAGAAAAGAAAAAGGAGAATTCCTTCTTGCTTTCAATGCTGTGCGACTTGAGACTCCTTTTAATCTCACCCCGAGTGCCATAATTCAAAACTTTAATCGAAAGAAAAGCGACGCAAATCATGTTCATTACGAGAGAGCGATGAAATCTGCCATTAATCTCAATCCGACTATCAAGATAATCAGAAAGCATCGCGCCTGGAAACGCTTCCTTCCAGACACCGTTCCGGCGACCGCGGGGAAGGAAAAGCCTTTATAATCAGGAGGAGCAGAATACTGAAAAGTCCCTGGAAAGGACTCGTGGAAAGCTCTGCAGAGGGATAGATAGATATAGATGGCTCTATACTTGACGTTATGGAAAGGCTTATGAGGTTATAAAGATGGAAAAACTTGAAGTTCAGGCTTTTACGGAAGGACATGTATAAAGAATGACGGCACGGAGAGATCTGTAAAGATTTATAGATAGAAGGGCCTTATGGAAAGCCTTAAATTTTTTTTCAAATTCTGTTAATGCTCTCTCTCTCTCTCTCTCTCTCTCTCTCTCTCTCTCTCTCTCTCTCTCTCTCTCTCTCTCTCTCTATATATATATATATATATATATATATATATATATATACCGTATATATATCAGTGATGTAGTCGAGACCACCAAGTCCGAGACTGAGACCGAGACCAAGACCTGATCCTGTGAGACCAAGATCAAAGGTTCGAGATCGAGATCTACCTTCCGAGATCGAGACCCTTAAAATTCGAGACCGAGATCGAGATCGAGACCAAGCTCATGCCCTTTCAATTTGTTTTACACTACTATGGAAATTAGACTATGTTAAGTATATTAATAAACTAATAACTACTTTCTCAGATGTAGTGTGTTGAATGCAAAAAGTGTAGCCTATAAATTAACAAATGAATATATATATATATATATATATATATATATATATATATACGTACTTTTTATTTATTACTTTTTATATCTGTTACAGAAGGTTTAATGAACGTACCCACTGCCCAGTTTGACTTGTGCATTTATTTAAAGCATGATAGGTGCTCATTACACTTAAGGAACATCAGCATGCTCTGCTCGGAAGATCTGCTGAAGTTCGGCTTCTGTGGGGCCTCATTATTATGCCTCCATGGCTAAATACACGCTCAATTGGAGCACTAGAGGCAGGCACTGTTAAAACAGTCATGGCAATATTGGCCAGTGATGGGAATTTATCCCTTTTCTGGTGCCAAAACTTTATTGGAGAGCAGTTGTCTAAAATATGAGATTCATCGATCTCTAAGAGGTACCGCCGCAACTGTTCCCTGCGGTTCAAAATCTTCCCAGTTTCAACGTTCTTCTGCTTTGACCGATAGCTTTGATATTTTGCCATTAGTCTCGAAACTTTGGTTTGACTGTTTTATTTCGTCATCGCTGCTGTGAGAATGAGCGCTGTCTCTCTGTATCTGCTCATTCTCCGTGCTTGAGTTTCCTGTATAACATTTTTCTAACACCATTTCTATGAAAAATAAATTGACATATCGGTACTATAAACAGAGGCATGGCAATTAGCATAAGGTCTAAATAATATATATATAATATATATATATATATATATATATCTTCTTGCGGGATGAGACAAGGCTCCTTGCTCTCCCCTATGCTGTTTAATTTGTATATTGACGGATTAATTGCTTCACTTAATGAGGCAACAGTAGGATGTTGTATAGATAACACAAAGATAAATAACTTAGTTTATGCCGATGATATGGTGTTAATAAGTCCCTCTGTTAAAGGTCTGGATCGGCTACTAAATGTCTGCGAAGTGTATTCGCAGAAACATGATATTCTTTTTAATGTTACAAAAACTAAGGTTATGCAATTTCATCCTAAAAGCTGTAATCAGCCAGCTGATATAAGGTTTAAAATGAATGGTGAAGTAATTGAGGAAGTACAAGAGTTTAAGTATTTGGGTCAAACTATTACCAGCTCCTTGAGTGATGACTCGGATATAAGAAAACAATCTCGAAGCCTGTGTGCTAAAGCGAATATGACCATAAGGAACTTTCGTTTCTGTACAAGTGAAGCTAAAGACACACTCCTTCGTACTTTCTGCAGTAATATATACGGTCAGCAACTCTGGGTGAATTATAAAAAAGGTTCTGGCAGAACCCTAAATTTGCTGTACAACAGGTCTTTTAGACTCTTACATAAATTACCCCCGAGATGCTCAGCTTCGCAAATGTTTGCTACCCGCAATGTCCCGAGCTTCCCGGAGGTAACAAGATGTGCTCAACACAGTCTAATGCAAAGAATTAAAAAATCAACCAACCCGATCATCCAAGCTATCCATGAGTCCTGCCATTTATCCTCTAAGCCAGGGCTTCTCAAACTTTTTTCACTTGCGACCCCTTTGGATCAGACAAATTTTTTCGCGACCCTTCACTCAATGTCATAAAAGCAATAGGTACTAACACTGTATATTTATGAAAAAAATAATATTTTCAAATGTTTCTGCGACACCCAATAATATTTACTCGACCCCCTGAGGGGTCGCGACCCCTAGTTTGAGAAGCGTGGCTCTAAGCTATGGACTTCTTGGTACGAAAACGTCTGTCTGTAGCTCCACTTAACTTCGACAGTGCCGTATTATTTCTAATCAATTGTATATATTTCTATCCTTAGTGTATGAACTGTCACTGTATTAATAATATTTGTCATATGGACTATAGTCTGCCAATAAACCTTTTCATTTTCATTTTCATATATATATATATATATATATATATGTGTGTGTATATATATATATAAAATTCTCTATTTAGTGTTTCCATTTTCAATAAAATTAATCTGACGGGGGCGGGGGGGGGGGGGGGGGATTTTTTTTGTAGCGCTAACCTAAAAAAATTCAGACCCACACCCTTCCGCAAGACAAACGTGGCAACTCAAAACAGGGTGACTGATTAGTGAATACCTAGAGTCCCTTACTTTTACAAACTTTCATAAACATTCTGAATTGTGTCTGTTCAACCAAGCCACCATCATGAGTATGCCAGTAACATGTATTTTTCAATACGGTCTCGCGAGGTCTCGAAAGGTCTCGGGGAGAAAAACCGAGACCGCGTCTGTCGAGACCGAGATCGAGATCTAAATAGCGGAGACCGAGATCGAGATCGAGATCTGCAAATTGGGTCTCGAGATCGGTCTCGAGACCGAGACCGATCTCGAGACCTACATCACTGATATAAAACTTATATATATAATGTAAAGAACGACGCTTGTATAGAAGAACGTTCCGCACAAGATGAGGAGGGAGAACGAACAAATGAAAAATGAGGTAACCACCCGGGAATCGAACCCGGGATCTTCCGAGTGCCGGTCAGATATGCTAACCACTACACCATGGGCCCATGGTCAATACAAGCGTCGTTCTTTACATTAATTATACTGTGTGTTGTTTGCAGTTAAAAAATATATATATATATATATATATATATATACACACAGGGTGGTGCAAAAGTCTGGACCCATAGGCGGTTTATATGGAAAAAAAGTGTGGCCTGCAGGAAGTTTATTATGAAATGAAATTTAATTAACCATACACCAGTGACTAAATTATGTTAAATTTAACGTTCTAGTTCAGAATTTACAATAAGTGTAATGGTATTTCGTATAATCGAGGCATAAGGAAATTTGCGACTGAACGTGAGGTGGCTCCTTCTTTTGCGTACAAAAGCACAAGCTCTATTCTTTCTGCTATTGTTAATTTGTCTGCCATAGGGTATTAGGGTAACAATCTGGAAAATATTTAGTAAAATTATAAACAAAAATTAAATTATAGAAACTATTATAAAAATCGAAAGATATTTTTATATAGTAAATTGCCTATGGGTCCAGACTTTTGCACCACCCTGTATATATATAATATATATATATATATATATATATATATATATATATATATATATATATATATACAAAATAACTCCATAGAAATGAGAATAATAAATGCATAAGACATTTTTTAATCTTCATATGCCTATTACATAATTAGCCAGTGCCTATAGCTCAGTGTATGGGAAACATCGTTTCCGCTTCAGCGGAGTGGAGACATTAAGGTCGGGGATTCGACTTACGGTGGTGCTAGTTAATAATGATCCAGGAGTTGACACAATGGGCCACGTTCGTCTGGCCTGAGCGTTGTGCCAATTTGTGGCTCTCCTACTCATTATTACAACATAAATACAGAAACAAAACCACGTAGTGGGATATTATAGAATAGGAAATACCTTAATACGTTTTTATACAACATACATTTCTTTCTACAAAATAAGAACTAAAAATTTAATTTGCGATTCTAATTTCGGAGTTTCCGATAATCCTATTTTTTTATTACTGTAAATCTCTCTCTCTCTCTCTCTCTCTCTCTCTCTCTCTCTCTCTCTCTCTCTCTCTCTCTCTCTCTCTCTCTCTCTCTCTCTCTCTCTCTCGAAGGAAATCCAGAAATAAATTTCATCAACATATCAAATTAATTTTTGTTCTTTGCAAGAACAATAACCATTTTTTTTTTTTGTTTTGTTGTTTTTTTCATTTTTTTCGTATTTCTAAATTAATCCGATGCTTTAATTAGAAATCATTCACTTGCACTCGACTCTAAATTAAAATCAAATCAGTTGCATTAGAAAAAAAAAAAATCCCTTAATGAAAAAATGTTCGGATGATTAAATAGCTTTTTGGACCGATATATTTTTTAATAGAAAATTTGTAAACAATTAAAAAAAATAATTAATTTACAAAATAAGATTCCAAATGTTTACTGAAAATAATTTACCTGAATGTATAAATATAGAAAGCTATATATATATATATATATATATATATATATATATAATATATCACGAAATAGTATTGAATTTAAAATGTAAAAAAAATATTTTCCTTCCTCTGATTGGTCAGCCTTTGGAAGAAATGAAACAGGATCCCTGATTGGACGGTTCATAATGCTATTACCCAACGTAGTCTGAAAACACGTTAGTGAATGATGTGCAGGCACCGCCTCCGTAAACGGATATTTCTGTCAAATGAGTGGGGCTTTTCAACGGTCGTTCGAGAAAGTGACGAACATTTTCAGACGGCATTCCGTTACTGTTCCTTACGTATATATACAATGGCACCCTCTCGTAACTAGGAAATATGAGAATCCCTATGCCGTTGTTGCGATAGTTTATACTCAGAGATGACTGTATGAAATGTTTCACGAGTGGCTGTTGTTGATGCCCAGTAAAGCATGACCTTTTATTTAATTCCATGGATTTCTCTTTGGAAAGAATTCTCGTTTAAAATATGAACCGGAGGTGACAAACACAGTTTGGAGATCGAAAACATATTTCAATTTCACCTTCATTTGTAATATCATTGTTTGTCAACCTAATTCTTTTGGATATTATAAGGTTTATCATTATCATATATATATATATATGGGAATGAACTCAGAATGGTCCCCTGAGTTTTTTATGATACACACAGACAGTGCATGGAACAAGGAACTCTTCTGGGATAATTAAATCCACTATAGTCCGAATAAGTAATGGTAAATGACAAATACCATAGTTTTTCTTTTTCATGATGCTAGCCCGACGTGGGCAACGGGTCACTCGCAAAGAGGTCCCATAAATATAGCTTCCCTCACCAGCTATCTGCAAAGCAGACAGGATCCAGCTTTGGGACATGGATCTAGGGTTTAAAGCACCTAGCCATGCTACATTTAGAACCTCAATATAAGCAAAAGACTCGCTGCCTTCACGTCAGATTGAATGCATCAAAGAAAAAGAAAAAGGGGTAACTATTATATTTTTAGCCAAAAACCAAAACTTAAACCTCAACTGGCAGAATTGAGCGTCCACTTTTCAAGGCACATAACATGTCCGTTTCAAGATGGGAATTATCCCAGAAGAGTTCCTTGTTCCATGCACTGTCTGTGTGTATCATATATATATATATATATATATATATATATATATGTTGTGTGTGTGTGTGTGAAGAAAATAGGTATATATATATATATATATATATATATATATATATATATATATATATAATATATATATATATATATACACTTGGTCAATATCAGGCAAAAATATTGCTAGCTAGATAGGTACAGCTCATTATGACCTTGTTTCCGCGTTCGTGTAAAGATCTGAATTTTGAAATATAAGCGAGGTCTCGTCATTAGTATATGGAGAACGATTGGAAGTGATTGAAACGATTTTGACACGAAAAACCACGTAAAATCGTATTACCGATGCATGAGCCAGTTTTTCTGATGTTTCTTTGTCTTATCATAAATGCAATGAAACTTATGACATACATAAATATGAATATTTCTAATGGATAAATCTGTATTTATGAATAAGTCTTTCTACCGATAATAAAACTTCAATTTGCATACATTAAGGGTTAAAGAGGTGCGTTATCTCATCAAATTTATGCATTTCATATATATATATATATATATATATATATATTCTTAAATCTGTTGAGAAAGCTATAGATTTATACTTAAAATGTAAATATGTAAAAATGAAATTGAAATGATAAACCAGTTTTCACACACACACACGGCGCGCCACACACACACACACACACACATATATATATAATATTATATATATATATATATATATATATATAGCCAAAAGAATTTACAGAGAAAAGGAAAACTACGTCTACACTGTTAATAGAAGTAAACGTTTCGTTAGACGTTTCACTGTACCAATTTTGTGAATTTTGAAATATCTAATACGTTAGACATTTCACATTAGTTAAACATTTCGTTAGACATTTCAGTAAGTCAACTGAAATATTTAATTTTTTTTAATCAATTACTCTAGCCCGAACCCTTTCCAATTTATCAATGTTTTCTCTCAAGTATAGGCTGTCTAACTCACAGATTGAACCTAGGGTAGGCCTGCTGTATATCAAGACGTGTAGGTCTAAGGCTAAGTTCAGGGTCACAGGCTGGTTCTTAAACTTGAAAGATTTTACTAGCCAGAGCCTAGCCAAATAATTAAAATTAATAAATGCAAGAAAGACACTTAGAAGACCTAAGCCTACATGGAATAAATAAATAAATGCACAAATATAGTAATATTAATAATAATTGTTTTCTCTTTTTGAAATAGCGTAAATACGAGCACATAAATAGACTGCGTCACAATTGCAGAATATTTTTAACCACAATGGGCATTGGGCATGCGTCTAGGAGCGAAGAATAGAAAACTAACTTCTTATACAAATAAAATGTTTAATTTCTACGCCTTTATATATATATATATGAAACATTTAAACACAGTTTTCAGATAACTGAAATATCTATTAAATACTTTAAAATAGCTATTATTCACTTCAGAAAGCTAAGTTAATGTTATAACGAATATTTAAAAATTGTAAAACTCTGTCACTTGTATTCTTTTGTTAATAAAGTTTTGAAGTTTGAAGTTTTTGAAGTTCATAATGAGATGTCAAGTAGATGTTTCATATACAGGGTGTGTCAGATCGACCCTAGGAATATGGAAATTGGCGGAATTTGTAGCGAGTAGGTAGTAATTCAATGTTTCGGGTCGACCCTATATATATGTATATTCACCCGCATTAAAAAGAAACACTTTATATTAGATACAAAATTACTATGACAAACTTTTTTACCAAATACAAACTACAAATTCCACCAATTTCCATATTTCCAGGGTCGACCTGAAACACCCTGTATACAACTAAACGTCTCGTACCACTTAGAGTATATTTCAGAGTACCTTGAATTATTTTGAAAATGTTTCTTGGGATATATTTTAATGTTATCTTATGCAAATAACGCAAAAACTGAGAATAACACAGTTTGATATTTAAAAACAACATTCACTGCTTCTAAATAGTTTGAACTTAAACAATTACGTATATGCATCAGGCAAAACTTCCTATATTGATTATATATATATATATATATATATATATATATATATATATATATATATATATATATATATATATAGCGCCCTGCAATGAAAGTGTTTATACCTAAAAATATTAAAAATATGTTATAAAAAAATTGTATAGATTAAGCAAGCTATTTCTTACAGATTCAATTTCCTATTAATAAATATAAGCGATGCAGATAGGATTGTTATAGAAGCGCTCGAGATAAAGCGAACCTATAAAGATGATGGGAGGCACTTAACAATGGATTCCTGCTGGCGATTATTACACCCGCTCTTGCCATGGCGCGATGCCTTATCTTGATAGAGATTTTTTATTTTATTTTTTTTTTTGTGGGTATACTCGCGTATATACGTTATCAGCCCTCCTTCCCGCGTACCTTTTAACCTTTGCGGCATTTAATAATAATTCACCACCACCACCACCACCATCACCACGCGTCACCGTGCACCATGTACCACCAACCTCATTTTCTTTTTTAGTTAATTTATTTCCAACACTTCTAAAATGTTATTAATTTCAATTATACTCGTAACCTATATTGTAATTTATTTAAAGTCATTAATTACTCTTCAGTCGAGTACCTTTTATTTAACATTTCTCATTCCACATTTTATTTATGGTTTCGTCTTTACAATACATTTT
>JAJOZX010000418.1:265000-300000 GCA_023014485.1 Bathynomus jamesi
CTACACTGCCCAACAAAAAAAAAATGTTTTGCTGCTGATTTAATTCTAAGACCTGTTTCTGGATAATATTGATGTGCTGATTTAAAAAATCACCTTAGATTTTGTCCATCACATCAGGTTTTCGTGCAATGCAATATGCCTATTTTGGGTGATCCATGAAGGGCGCTTATCAAAATTGATGATTTTTGAGACCTGTTAACAGCTGTTTTGCTGTTAAAATTTTATCTGTGGCATACGCAAATCTGTGCATTAAATCTAAAGGTCATGTACAACATATTAAAATCTTGGGTATCTGTGATTTCCCCAGGTGTGAGCGTGACGTCATGATCTGCTTTAATATGGATTCATTTTTTGCTTATTTAAACACTTTTAATCACTTTATGTGTCAATATTACCATTGTATATTAAAGTTCACTCCCTGCACAATTGTTTACTTTTCCATGCTGATTCTGAGTATGTAAAAACTTATTTTTTGAAAAGAAAAAAATTGGGCATAACCCTGCCAAAATGCGATATCTCCAAAATATCCGTATTTGATTGCTCGAAAACCTGACGTGATAGGCAAAAACTAAGGTGATTTTTTAAATCAGCACACCAAAGTTACCTAAAAACAGGTGTTAGAATTAAATCAGCAAAATTGGTGTTAGGCAGTGTATAATCTATCCATCTTACTTTTTTATTATATAAAAATGTTTTAAGTATGTGTTTAATTCCTTCATATAAATATGAGTGTATTCGTTAAGTTCATTTCATATTTTCAGACAAAAAAAAGTTATTGACATTTGTGATTCAGTTAATCTAAAGGTGAAGCATATACTGTAGATCAGCGCTTTTCAAATGAAGTGCCTGCGAGTGCCTCTTAGGAGTACCACGAAAGTTCATGAAAATTACAAAAATAAATAACTGAAAATTAAAAAGTTACTGAAAATTTCGAAATTTCAAAAGAAACGAAACATTCGCCATTTATTACTTCAATTTGAAGTTACTTGGTTGGTAAGGAGTGGACATTGGGCAGGACGTGATGAAAAACCTGTGGGGTGCGATGAAAGGAAAACAGATGACATTTGGGTACCTTGAGCATATATACATATACTCTTCTGAATGGAGGTTGATATTCAGCTGAACATTTCGTATATGATCATACTAAATCTGTATTCCAAATCACGAAATATTGTTTCAGATCATCATTTTCGTTTAAATATTTTGTATGATGGGAAGGGTTTATAGCTAAATATGTAACTCCTTTTAGAATATCGAAAGGGAGTGAATGTCTGGTCGATGAATGTTGAAGTATTCATTTTTTCATACCTATGCAATGTATATAAATTAATATTACTCATTCTTATATTCCTAAATCGATACTGATCCCTAACTAGAAGTTTGAATGCCTTCAATGGTGGCATTCGAATGAACGCATAATGCAGTATCAGCTATCAGGTATTTTTATAGTTCGTTTATGTGAATGTGTGTGTATGTATGTGTGTGTGTGTGTGTGTGTGTGTTTTCGGTGTTCTTTAACCTCCTTCGTTAACGGTCATATGACGGAGGGAACCTACGGCTTTATGTACCGGGTGTCGTTAAATCATCTAAACGCGGATGATGGTCACCCATCTAACTAACACCCAGCGTCATTGTCATTTAACTTTGCTGATCGACGGGAAGCGATGTTGCCACAATGGCCACGACGTAAACTTTATGTAAATACGAATGGTATCATTTACAGGGTATTTTCTTCATGCCCATTTTCCCACCACCCTGAAATTTGTCCGTTGTATCCATTTTGGAACGGAGACTAAAACAAATGTCTAAATATACTCTGAATATGAAGTATTTAAGGTGTACACTTGATAAGCTAAAGTTTTCTTTAATCGTGGAAGCGTTCTTTTTGTTTCAGAGGACCCCGTTTTTCGAGGAGAACTTTTTCATCTACTTTGGACCACTCTCTAAATATTTTATCTTTGTAGAGTACATTAGTCCATTTTTTTAAGTCTCTATTCCAAAGTAGATCAAGTGGACAGTTTTTACAGTGCAGAATCAGATGACAGTACTATAATATATGAAAAAGAAAATAGGTGACCCCATAGTGACCTATATATATATATATATATATATATATATATATATATATATATAAAGTAATTGTGTTTGATTATTTCTTTCTCATTTCTCTTCTCACCTAAAGACAAACTTAAAGCTCTTTCTATCAGTGAGCATGCATTTTCGTGCTCAAATGACTCCGTGGGTATCCATTTCGTGCCCATTTCAACTCGAGGTTCGGAACGCTTAATAACAGGGCACTAACATGATATAATAAAAATGAAAAATAAAGCTAATTTAAGAGATTAAAAACACAAATGATTTCAGCTTCCATCTTCTGTTGATTAATTAGATTTTGTGTAATGAAAGACGCTTCATAATAAACCGAATTGGCATTTTGATGTTATTTTAACCTTAAATCGCAGTTCTGTTAATTACAACAAGCCTTAATCAGTCTCGAACCTAGCTGATATAACGCTGCAGGCAAAATAGTATTAAAAAATATCGATACACACACACACACACACATGCATATATCGGGTGGCCACAAAAAAACTTTACTTAATTCAAAGTTTAATAACTGCAACAATTCAAAACTTATGCGATTGAGCTTTGGCACACATTAACAGATGGTTATAATCTATAATTGCTGGAATTTTCAAATATGTAGGTTCTATAGTTTTGTTACAGTGAACAATTTAAAAGCATATGTCTAAAAATAGCATGCCGAAGAAAATGAATTTGAACTTAACAAAATTTACTTAAACAAATGGTCAATGTGACCACCTCCCTGTTGGTAAACTGCCCTCAATCGCTTCTTCCACGAGGAGATGCACTTTCGAACCTCATCTAAGGTGATATCCTCCCATGCTCTACTGATTTTCTCCTTAAGTTCATCTTCGGTGAATTTGTCTTTCTGGCTGCCGTAAACCTTCACCATGAGGGAATCCCATACTGAATAGTCCATCGGATTACAGTCGGGAGACTGAGGCGGCCATTCATCCTTTTGATGAAATTAGGGGTCTCTTGCTCTAGATGATTTTGGGTCGCTCGGCTTGTATGGGCGGGTGCCCCATCTTGCTGGAAAATGTAGGCCTCATCAGGATACAGCTGACGACAATCAGGAAGTAACCCATTATCTAACAGGTTGATGTAGCGCTCAGAGTTAACTTAGTTTCGTTTGTGGCAATAAAATGAATTCGTGTTTTCCCCTTCCATGAAATTCCGCCGATACCATTACTTTTCTGCTGAATCGTGAGGTTTCATGATAAAGACTGGAGGGAGGAATGTCCTTTTTCCTTGAACCATAAACCCTGTCATTTTGCCTGTTTTTGGCCACCTCCAACGTGAAATCCTTTTCGTCTGTAAACACAACTTTTTGCACGTCTTCAGCTGAGTAGCGTTCATATAGGGATTTACAGCGGGTCTTTCTACGCTGTCTTACATTCTGATCACGCCGAGAAACTCGAATTCTCTTGTAGGCCTTCAATTTCAAACGTTTTACAATCCCTTGTACAGAGGAGCGAGAAATCCCAAGGTCGTACGCAATCTGTCTCTGGGAGCGATGAGTTCCTGGTGTATTCTCCTGGGATTGAATCAGTTCCTCCACGCAGCCTTATTTTCTTCTGTTGAAATACTTTTGGGCCTGCCGCTGCCGGGTTTTCTGGCTGTTGATCCAGTATCCTTTATCTTTCTTATTAAGTTATAAACACTTTGACGAGTCCAGTTCTTTGCGGGGAATTCTCGGACAATCCTATTTCCATTCCAACCTTTTTCCTTGACACATGCTTCTATGATGGCTTTATCACTTTTACTTAACGTCATGCTGGCGGGTTTTTAGCGGAAAAATAAAAGAAAGCAAATTCACATTAGGTTTAGCCTACGCCAGCGCGCGTGTCATACTACGCTACATTAGGTTTAGCCTACGCTAGCGCACGTACGTGTCAGATGCACACCAGGCATGCTATTTTTAGACATATGCTTTTAAATTGTTCACTGTAACAAAACTATAGATCGATAGATCTGCTATGTTTTGGTTAAGGTACTAGTTTATTTTATTTACATTTCAGTTTTAATGCTTTTACTTTTTTATAATTTTAACTTTTTAACTTCACATTTATTTACCTTTTAGTTTTAATGTTTTACATTTTCTTAGCTACTTTTTATAATTTTTTAAGTTTATTTTAAATTGTTATTAAGCAATTTGTATTTTGTATGTGATTTGGAATTTTATTGTTTTAGCCCTGAAGATGGAATTAGTGCATTCCGAAACGTTGGTACTATTAAACCTTGAAGGATGTTTGTATTTTCTCTGGTGTTCCTGTTTATTATTATTATTATTATTATTATATATATATATATATATATATATATATATATATATATATATATAATATATATATTACACACAGACAATGCATAGAACAAGGAAATCTTTTGGGAAAATGAAATCCACCATGGTCCGAATAAGTAATGGTAAATGACAAACACTATAGTTTTTCTTTTTCATAATGGAAGCCCAACGTATTTGTATTTCTGGGGAAAAAAAAATATATACTATATATATATAGGTATATATATATATACAGTATATATAGTATAACTAGACATCATCTACTTTATTTGTGTGAATCTAAAATTCAAGATCACAAAATCTACTTTATTGCATGTATAAATTTATGCATAATAATTTTTCCCTTCAGTATATCATCACTAGAGCCCGGATGTTTATGCACTAAAAACCCTTAAAAAAGGTAGGCAAATAGGCAAAATAAACATTCAAAATAGGCAGTAACCCCTCCACCCTCAAAAAAAAAAAATTTATAAATTTGCTTTCAAAAAACATTTAAAATAAAAAAAACTATATAATGTATACGCATAATACATATTACAATGCCCTTAGTGAACCAAACAGTAGGTAATGCAAATATTAGTTACGCATAATAACAATTATTTTATTTCTAAAAATAAAGTTTAATATTGAATAATATCATTATACACGTATAAATAATATACAGGGTGAGCGAAAAGTTCCTGTGTACCTGCAAGAACTGTAGTGAACCTATACCTGCACTGTGTTGGAAATGGAAGGTGCACATGGACTTTTCGCTCACCCGGTATATTGCAACACCATTATAATGAACAAAACAGTAGGAATTGAAAATGTTCGTTACACGATAATGACAACGATTTAAATGTTTAAATATAAAATAATGCTATTATATATTATTAAATATTATTATATTATTAAATATTATTATAAATTATTATACATTTTTAATAGTATTAAATATAAAATAATACTAAAATGTTTAATATAAAATACTACTATTATACACGCTCAGTTTCTGTTATACAGAGTGTGTTTCAGGTCGACCCAAGAAATATGGAAATTGGCAGAATATGTGGCAAGTAGGTAGTAATTAAAAAACCAAATATCAAATACAAACTACAAATTCCGCCAATTTCCATATTTCTAGGTTCGACCTCATGATACTTCTATTACAGACTCTCTAAATAACAAAAAATAACATTCATTAAATTCCTGTACCTATAGTGAAGCTTGTTAAAGGGAAGATATATGTAACTTTAGCTAAAATTATTTATCAATCAAAGTATTTCCAAAGGAATATTCCCATCAATACTAAAAATTGGTTGTATAACACCCCTTTCTAAAGGGGGGTGATCCTGCACTTACAACTAATTACAGGCCTGTGTGTTCATTATCTGTGCTCAGCAAGGTTTTTGAAAAAATTGTAAAAAGTAGAATGCAGCGATATTTAGAATCCTACAATTTATTATCTCCAAATCAATATGGCTTCCGTAATAATAAAACAACGGAAATGGCTATTTTAAATCCTGTGGAAAGTACAAATAGAGCTAAAAAGAAAAAAGAAATGATGATATTAGTATTCATGGATTTGAGTAAGGTGTTTGATGTAATCGACCATAATAGTCTGCTTAATAAATTACATTGTTGCGGCTTTAGAGGAGGAATCAGTGATTAGTTTAAAAGTTATTTGTCCAACAGATATAATTTTGTATCAGTAAATACGGTGTGCTCAACCAAAGCGCTTGTCAAACATGGTGTACCACAGGACTCGGTTTTGGGTACACTGTTATTTTTATTATAAATAAATTACCTTCTACGCTCACCTGATATACTTAACTTCATAATGTTTGCAGATGATACAAGTGTCTTTCTCTTGCAAAGGTGTTAATTCAGCTAAGAATACATTTAAATCAAAATTTATCACTATAATGAAATGGTTGACTACCAATAAACTCTTCCTAAATACCAGTAAAACTGGTCTATAAGTGGTCTGTCTACAATTTCCTCCTGTAGGAGAAGATTGTAGACACCAATTGACCAGGGAATTACTCCGGGGGGGGGGACGTTAGACAGAAGATAGGGAGTACTGGAACTCCCGTTTCTCCTGTCACTGTCCTCCTTAGCTTATTTTTTCCGTGTTTCATCTACCCTGTGAGCAGTCCAGAATGTTCTCAAACAGCACACTTCTCTCCCTATTCTTCACTACATATACATGCATCTTACACGCCACATAATCTTTTCAAAATAAAAAAATGGCAACAACTTCAAGTGCTTCGGATTTCCCTGGGGAGGGAACCATAAATGTCCCCACTTCTGGCTAACCCACTGCCAATACCGGTAGCGAGCTGGATCTGCTACCGCCCATTTGAGATATTCTGGGCCTCTGCCTGATCCACTTTTCAAAAAATTCTGCAACAGAAATTTTTAAACTGTTGGACACCACCTCTCCTCCTCTAAACCTCACCTTCCCTTCCTCACTAAAACTCAGGTGTCTGGGACTGCTGACATCAACCCATTTTCTGTACCCTCCAACTGTCTCTCTCTCTATACTCAATTTCATTCCAAAAGTGAATGTTGCGTATATGTACGCAATGATCAAACTTGTTCTCGTATTCCCGAACTCGATTCCTCCGAATTCTATACCCTCTGGCTACGGCTTACATGACAATCTCAAACTAAATACATCTGTGCTGTCTACCTTTCTCCTAATTTTACTGACTATCCAAAATTCTTCGGTTACCTCACTTCCAAAGTGAAATACATTCTATCCCATTCTCCCTTTGCTGAAATCTTCATTTTAGATTTCAGCGTTCATCACCACCTTTGGCTTTCCTCTCATTTCAATAACATCCCTGGTGAACTAGTTTACAACCTTTCTATCCTGATTGACCTAAAGCAGATTGTACAGCACCTTACTCGTACCCCCTATCGCCTTGGAGATAGGCCCAATATTCTGGGTTTATTTTTTACCTCTCATCCTTCTTACTCTCTGAAACTTTTTTCTTCGTTGGGCTCCTCCGACCAAATCTTATATCTGTTTCCTGTCCTATCGCTCCAATTCGGCATTTGGATCCTCCCAAGAGGAGGCGCCTTTGGCACTTTGGCGCCGCTGATTAGGAGGCCCTTAGGCAGTACTCAGATTTTCCATGAATGATTACTGTTTTTGTGTCCGGGGCCCTTCCGAGTGTGCTAAGCGCATCACGGAGATTATTCTCTCGAATATGGAGGCGTACATTCCATATTCTATTCCTAATACTAATATAAACAACCTTAGTTTAACTTTATTTGTACTAATGCTATCCGCAACAGAGAGAAGTCTTTCAGAAGGTACCTTTGCTATCCAACTTCTGAATTTCACTTTGCTTATATTTCTGCCCGGAATCGGGCAAAATCTATTCTTCGACTAGCCAAAAAGGCTTTCATCAGACAAAAATGTGAAATCCTATCAAATTGTAATTCTTCTCACTCTTTCTGGCACAAAGTCAAGAACCTCTCCAACATCTTTACTTTCTCTTCTTTCCCTCTTTTGCATCCCGATGGATCAGTTGCCGTCTCTTCTCCTGATAAAGCTGAACGTTTCGCTCAAACTTTCGCCTTCAACGCAACCCTGGACGATTCCAGTGCTGTTCTTCCATCTCCTCCTCCCTTTAACTTTATTTTGTCTCAAACTAGAATGTTCTTTCTGTCCTATCTGGGTTCACCTCTAGGAAGGCGTACGGTCCTGATGGTGTTCCTCCTGTTGTTATCGATAACTGTGTTTCTGGGCTGATGCCGTGCCTAGGCAAACTCTTTCTTCTTTGTCTTTTATCTGGTACTTTTCCTTCCTGCTGGAAGTTCACTGTCATTCAGCCTATCCCAAAGAAAGGTGACCGCTCTCAACCCTCCAACTATCGTCCAAATGCTTTGATTTCTTGCCTTTCCAAAGTTTTTTAATCTATCCTTAATAGGAAGATTCTTAAATACCTCTCTTCCACAATTCTTTCACATCATCAGTTTGGGTACCGCAAGGGAGGTTCAATTGGCGATCTTGTTGTATGTCTCTCTGACTCTTGGCCATCCTCCTTTCGAGATTTCGGTGAAACCTTGGCAAGCACTTCAGTTAATATGTTTAAGAATAGGTTGGATAGGTACTTTAGTAGTATCAATGTGCATTAAATGGCAGGTAAATTGGGGATGTGATTTTTAGTTAGTATAGGGAGTGGCCAATTTTTTTTTTTTTTTTAGTAGGAGGTGCTAATTGGGTCTGGTTACAGAGCACTGGGAATTCTTAAATGATACCCCCATTGGTAGAGACGGGAAGCTTGATGGGAATTTTCGAGAGTCAAAACCTCCGAATGGCTAATTAAGTATAAAGGATAGCTACTCCTTAAGTACATAGTGTTTATTTATTGAGATAAAAGCACTGATTTCCCTCAAAAGATGTAAATGTAGTAGGAGGCGCTGGTCTGGTTTGGTTACAGAGCACTACGTGTTGTCATTGTGGGAATGCTCGGGAGTCAAAACCTTCGAATAAGCCTACAAAGGGTGGTTATAAGGGGAGTTGGGATGGTGATGTCCCCTTTTGATCGTAAATGTAGTAGGAGGCGCTGGTTGGGTCTGGTATCAGAACAGTGGGAGGTCTCAAATGCTACACATTTTTTTACTTTTTTAATTTTATTTGTTTCTAATAGATGGGGATTATCGGGAGTCAAAACCTCCGAATAGATAATTAAATTATTTTGGGAAGCCACTCCTCTCTCCCCTTCTTTCTTTTGTTCCTTCCTTTTTTTCAATTTTAAAGGGGTACTGCTTGAGGGAGGGCTAGTTAAGATAAAATAGAAGTAGTATTGTTTCCTTTGTAATAAATGCAGTTGGAGGCGCTGGTCGGGTCTGGTTTCAGAACACACACACACACACACACACATATATATATATATATAACAATCCCTTAAATGTGTGAACAGAAATGTATTGTAGGTTATCTTTACGATCTTTATGTTTAGTTACGAATCGACCGTTGTAGAATACTCAAAGCAGTTTCCGCCGAGATTGCTGAGCAGCGAAGGAGTCAATAAGATCTGTATAGCTAACAGCTCTCGTGAGTTCCGATTCAATACTAAGGATAGCTAAAGAGTTGGGACGATTTTCTGACATCACTAACCGTAGGTAGTTCTTTAGTCGTCGCAGTACAGAAAAAGATCTTTCGGCAGAACAGTTGGAAGCCGGCGTACATAGGAAGATCCTGAGCGCAATATCAACATATGGGTAAACTCCTTTTAATCCTTTTGCTTGGATCATCTCACTCATCTCAAGAATGCTCGTAGGAGTTTTCTCCAAATTCAGAAGAAACCCACGGAAATGAAGACACTCATTAACAAATGCTTCCGCCAAGTCATCCTTGTAAAACTCCCAAAGCTTAATAGCATTGGCAGTTATATCCGTCGGATTCAAGGTGGTGACTTTTGTAAAAAATGCAAACCGTGCATGGAGGTTTTCATACACATCTTTGCGACGGTTTAATTCCGACAATAATCTGTCAAGTACCACATGATAAGTATTAATGAAGAAGTTCCTCCGTCCGTCTAATTCTACCTCGCCTTCGCGAGTTTCGTCGACTCGAAGTTTTCTTTTCTTTTTTCTTTTCATTGTAACTTCATATTCGCGGATAGATGATTTCTTAATTGCTGTTTCTTCATAAAAGTCGAAGTTGTCTCTTGCATCTTTTACATAGAATGTCAATGATGCATACAGTTCTGCTACGACACCAAGATCAATGTTAACTGCTTGGAGCTGTTTACTAGTAGCATTGAACCTTTCCAGAATGTCACCCCACATTAAAGAAAGAATTATAGTTTCAAGCGTTGCAGTTGATTGAGGTAGCCTGATGCTTCACTGCGTGTGCAAGGCTTTTCTGATTCATCTTCTTCAATGGACGTAAGTGCCTCTATAACCTCTTCCCAGCTTTTATTGAGACTCCTACACGCTTCTTCACGGGCTGACCATCGAGTGTCCGATAAGCTCTTTAGCGTTACATTTTCAGATTTGGTAAAATGATTTTGTAGTATTTCCCAACGGTGAGTGGAGGCAGTGAAGAACACATAAAGATTTTGGAGAAGTGCGAAAAAATCAATGGCTTCCTTACAGCAACTTGCTGCACACTGTCCAATCAAATTTAATGAGTGTGCAAAGCAGGGTACGTAAACTGCTACTGGGGACGCTTCTTTTATTCTGGCTTGCAAGCCAGAGTAAGTCCCTGACATGTTGTGAGCGTTATCATACGACTGTCCTCTGCAGTTTGCAATGTCGAGATCATGCATTTTTAATATGCTATGCTGGAAACTGAGTTGAAAAGCTCCTCTGATTTGTGGCCTACGCTGGAAAGGAATGCCAAAAATCGCTCTACGGGATGCCCATCTTCTGTTACGTATCTCAGAATAACTGCAAGTCCATCCACATGTGATATGTCTGGGGTGGCGTCCACAATAATGGAATAGTACTTCATACATTTCACTTCCTCAGTTATTTGTTTGGTAACTTTGTCAGCCATTAGTTTGATGAATTGCTCACATGTAAACGAAGACAAGTATGAGGTAAGACCTTTTCCTGGATTTTTGTATTTTGCAATATGTTCCGCCAGAAAAGGGTCAAATTCAGCAATAAGTTCCAAAGCCATTATAAAGTTTCCACTGTGGACAGAATCAAATTTCTCACTGTGGCCCCTAAAAGGTAAACCATGAGATGCCATTGACCGGACGACTGCAACAACTCGTTGTAAAACATTCCTCCAATACTTCTTCTCCTCATCAACTTGATAAAAAAGTTGTAACTTATCTGTCAATTCTTCCGAGAGTTGAACCTCTCATTTTCATAACTAACACACATGACTTATGCTCAGAGGAATTTTCATGGCTTGTTAATGCTTCATTGCCATGCTTCCAGTCATCAAATCCTTCCTTACCAATTTTAGTAGTTCCACCAAATAACTGACATGGAATGCAGAAAATTGAGCCTGTGCTCTCCGAATACATTAAACATGTTCTTTTCACCTCCTCTCCGTTGACAAGCTGTGTTTCAAATAAGGTTTTACAAAAATATCTGAATCGTTCACCAAAACGTCTCTTTGATTGAGAAAAGTTCATGTTTTCTAGGTCCTAATTTATGCCATGCTCTTCCCATAATGCTGGGTCTTGTCCAATGGAAGTATTGTTGGTGGTAGTTGTGATGCTACCTACATCACAAGACTGAGTATAGGGTAGGCAGGATTCTTGAACTTTTCTACCAGATAATCTAAAATTACTAGGACCTTCATTAACATTTTGATCTTCTTGGAAACTCTTAATCTCGGTACATTCTAATTCTTTTAAAAGAACATTCGGATTTGTTTCAACATTTTTACTCTTTATATCAGATTTCTTGAAGAAAGTATCAATTTTCGCAGTTTTGTCAATGACATCTCGTTGTTTTTCAGCTTTCTCCAAGCTCTTTTCTTATACTCCGAGCTGTTTAGTCTTTTTCTCCCATCACTCATCTGAAAAAACAAATACACCTGAAATTAATTAAAAATATAAATAATATATTTTAAAGTAGAAATATATTATTAAAATTAATAAAATATATTATAATTATATATTTTTAAAAAAATAGCTCAGCCAGACTGAGTAGGTCTCTAACAGCTAACTACATATAGGCAGTTAAGTTAACATCAAAAATTCAAAATTGTCTTAAAAACTGCCTTCTTCTTACCTTGTATAAATACCATTACTGTACTAAACTGAGATAAACACAATCTTGTCTTTAAATTTTAAATGTTGTCCATTTTCAAAGTTCAGAGTTGCAAGATAGAAAAAATATAAATTCAATTTTATAGAGAAAACCTTAAACAAAATAATTGGCCAATTCTTGGCTTGATACTCTGTAAAGTGTAAGCAATAAATCTGAAATAAAATAAGAATAATTAGCTTTAAAATAAAGATATTATTAAAATTAATAAAATATATTAAAGCCAAGGCCCAACTTTGAAATCGACTTCGTTCAAACGTAATGAGATTTTTTTTAAAGTGATACTAACTTTTCTCTGTTTTTTTTTAGCTAAAAAAAATACCAGAAATTTTGGATTTTTCCCTACCTAAAAAGTGCTTTCTTGTTACCTTTCTTGTTACGATTTTTCCTCCAGAATTTTACTGCCCTCAAAATTTTGCCGCCCCCTAAAATTTGCCGCCCTGGGCCACGGCCCATTTGGCCCATATGTAAATAGCGCCTGTGAGGGGATGTTAAAATGATTTGGGCATATGGAGAGGATGAGTGAGGAGAGGATGGTAAAGAGGATTTTACGTGTTGGAGGCGGAGGAGGAAAGGGGGAGGGGTAGACCGAGGAGATGGAGGGATGGGGTGAAGGAAGCTTTGGATCAGAGGGGTCTGGACGTCTGGGAGGGTGAAAGACGCGCGCTTGATAGAAAAAAGTGGAGCGATGTGGTGTATGGGGGGCGACAGGCTGGCAATGTGCCGGCTCAGGGTGCAAGAAGCATTGAAGCAGTCTGGGTAAACCGTGGAGTAGTCTGCGGGGCTGGGCTGTGGATAGTGTTGCCCTGAGGCAGGTGCATTATTGTCATGAGAGCTGATGAAATGAATGTGAGCGATTGAAGTGCTTCCTGCCTGTTAATGACGCGACCTCACTGCGGTGGGAGAGCCATTTGGGTATAAAAAAAGTTAAGTTTAAACATAACTTCGATTCACAAAATTACAGCACAATTACAGCACTCAACCTAAGAACAAAAAATACGTTCATGCACTACTTTACTTTCATACTATGATACATTTAACATTCATGAACCACCAATCATAAACAGCCAGTCACGCACTGACCCCAATCCTCATAAAACAAATAGAGTAAATACTGAATATAATCCTCTTGCACTATAATCAAAGTTTTTGTTTTTATTTTCCAAAAGAATTTTTCTGATTTCTTAATACAAACTAAATACATATTTTTCTTGCTGCCATTCGTTGCGGAATTTACAGTTTTTATTTCTTATTTCTTATTATCATCACGATCATCATAACCTATATAGAGTGAGTCACGACGAAATGTTTTAACTTCGGGAGCTCATAGCTGAGGTCATTCCCAGTCAAAAACTTCATATGAACATAGGTCCGATTCTTAACGGTTATGGAGCGATGGATTTTTTAATGTTTAAAAATGAGAACAAGCGAACAAATAACTGCTAAAGTTTTTTACATGAATTTACAATAACTGTTTAAAATGACTACCCTCGGCCTCAATACACATCGTGGCTCGTCTGTGAATCGCGCGTGTAGCTCGCATTAGTTCATTACGATTGTCCTTTATGAGGGCTGCAGCATCCAAAGTGCGACGGAGCAATGCAACTCGTGTTTCCACTTTTCTCTGGTACACCAGCTCTTTCATGCACCCTCACAGATAAAAATCTAGAGAGGTTAGGTCCGGAGACCTGGGTGGCTAATTTTGTGCACCACCACGACCGATCCATTGACCAGGGAAGCGATCATCGAAATGCTTTCTCATTGCACGGCTAAAATGGGGAGGAGCTCCGTCTTGTTGGAAGTACATACGCAATCGTGTTGTCAAAAGTACATCTTGTAACGGTGGCGGCAGTTTGTCTTGCAGAAATCGTAGATAAATGTCATCTGTAAGACCACCTTCGAAGATAAACGGACCAATCACCTAACCGTAGTGAATACCACACCACACATTGACACTGAACCGATGTTAAAAATTACTTTCCACAATGGTATGAGGATTCATTTCTGACTACACATGTAAATTGCGAGTGTTGTTGACACCGTCGCGGGTAAATTTTGCCTCACCACAGAACAAGATGTATTGATGCAATTGTCGATCGGCATTGAGCCAACTACAAAATTCCAGCCGTTGGGCACGATTCCCAAGTTGGAGGTGCTGAACGCGCTGTACGTGGTATGAACACGTGCCTTCTTCGTGTAACGTTTTACATACTCTCGTTTGAGGAACTCTAAGACGTGTGGAAATCCTTCGCGTACTAACATGAGGACTCCACTGTACCATCTGAATAATGTTTTCTTGTTCAGCCACATCTTGTTGTACCGGACGATCAGATAAAACATTAACGCTAGGAAATGAACCGCTCTCTCGCAATCTCCGGAAAACGTTGCTAAACACTCGTCGATCCGGAATTCTTCGATTTGGAAAACGTCGCTGGTATTCAGCGACAGCAGCAGTAGTATCTCCATCGCAAAATCGGTAAACATACACCATATCGGCATATTCGGCATTTGAAAACGTAAAAGGCATACTGAACGCACAAAACATCAACTGCACGCTGTGAAACACAACACTCTACTGCGTAGGTAGTTCGGTTCTGTAAGTAACTTTCAATTCAGTTCAAGGTCACGCATGCGCATGCTTGAAATCCAAACATCCATAGCTCCATAACCGTTAAGAATCGGACCTATGTTCATATGAAGTTTTTGACTGGGAATGACCTCAGCTATAAGCTCCCGAAGTTATGACATTTCGTCGTGACTCACCCTGTGTATATATATTGTATAGATATTCAGAAGTGAATATCCTGGGGCAATTGTCCGGGAGGGTTGTCCTACGGGGGCAGTTATCCTACCGGGTTTTGTGCCCCACATAGCATGATCAACCATCGAGCAGCTCATCTTTTGATTACTTGCCACATAAACACCTCTAAGTGGGAGACTTGAATTCGCCGTAGCAACAGTGAGTGATCACCCACAAAACACTTTCATTTTCCATATGGGACAAGTACACGGGGATAGATACAGGGACCTACCATTGATATTCCTCACCAGAAAGAGATTTTCTCTACTCTCGTGGTGGTATAACACCGCGAAATATGAACAACTCAATATATCACTTGCCGCATAAACACATTTTGGGAAGACCCAAGCTGAAACTCGGTGACATTCAAATAGTTGGCAGACACACATGATAGATACCCAATTACAGAAAACACACTCAGACACTCGCCTGCCTTGTTGATGAACTAGATCAGGGCTTCCCAACCTTTATCATGTGCGACCCCGAAAATCATGTTCACAGAATTCACGACCTCAAACACTGGTCGAAATTCGACAAACTCCCTAAAAGTTACATATATATATATATATATATATATATATATATATATATATATATATATATATATATGTATATAACAGAGTTTATTATATGCGGGAAGGGCTCGGATTTCAGCTGTTATATGCAACTACATTCATGATTGATAAATGTCTTGTCGGACGGCCGTAAAAAGAGAATTGAAAATAAAATTATCAGATCGGTTCGCGACCCAAAATATGATCTTCGAGACCCCAAGATTGGGAAGCTCTGGACTAGATAAGTGTCTTATAAAATGCATAATATTATCTGGGTAATTCTTATGCTTTATCTAAGTAATTCCTATGCGAAGGAAACAATATGTGATAAATCTTCGGTGCGATGGCTTTGGCAGGCTACGGAGAAATGATGCAACGATGAAATGATGAGTTCTTGTACATAATATATAAGTAAATAAATTCCTTTGAAAAAATGTATGGTGTAGATTAGATTGAGTAGTTTAGTATTCGTGCTATCCTGTATTTCCCGCTGTCATCTAATGCGTAACTGAATACACGAGATAAGTGTACGCATGGTGTGAATGAATCTGACGTTAATCTTCTCATTATATTTTTTCCTACTTTCCTATCAATCTTCTTTCACCACTATTTTCTGTCAGCAGTTGCTGACGGAGGAGGGAGAGAGCCTTGTCTGTTCTATACTTTACTATTACTACTATTCCTTTGTGAAAGCTTTATACGTCTATAAGTGTAAGCATGGTATAATTTTTCCGTGTTCATTTTTTCATTGCTGTTTCTAACTTTTCTCTTTCCTTCTTGGGCTAGACTTGAGTGGATCTTAGGGTCTATGTTAACCTCTCTCTCTCTCTCTCTCTCTCTCTCTCTACATATGGGCTACAATCGACGGTTACGCGCCCTGAACTTGTTTTCGCTTGAAACTCGGAGGCTGCGCGGTCAACTGATCGAGGTTTTCAAGCTCTTACGAGGGTTCAACGATGTCGATTTTAGAAGTATGTTTAGTTTAAATGATAACCCAACTCGCAACAATGGTTGGAAGTTGGATTTGAAACGGTTTAGGACTAGTGTGTGTGGGAATTATGTTACGTATAAGATCTGTGACACATGGAACAGGTTACCTTCGGAAGTTGTGAACAGTTCCTCTGTGGATCAGTTCAAGAAAAGGGTAGACGAAATCTTGCACACTATTTGACTGTGTAAAGACATTTAGGACCTCAGTCTGCGGAAATTTCTTTTCCTATAAAATAGTTAATATCTGGAACCAACTTCCCTCAGAGGTTGTTTCCAGTCAAAGTGTAAATCTGTTTAAAAATAGGCTAGACAAAGTACTGAACACACTCATAGTTTAAGATTAAAACCTCAGAAAACTCTGCAGGAGTTCGCTTGCTCGGTCTCTGTGAGCAAGCTAAATATAGAGCTATTTATATATTCTCCACTTTCCTGTAAAATTTCCTTGGCTACTTTTCCAGGGTCAAGGTATTTTCTTCAACCTTTTTCCGTACCTGCCTCTGGCAGGGAGGGAGCGGAGGGTGGGGAGAGAGCCTTCTACTTTTCTATCCAGTTTTCTACTACTGCTAGGATAGTTGAAAGAAAAATAAACTTTCACAAAATTTTCCCTGGCACCCGTTGCCATTGGTACCTCCTCGGTATGGGCCGCAAGGCCTTTTGAGGTACTTCTTTTCCTTGTAACTCCTTGTAACTCTCTCTCTCTCTCCGCAGGGGGTATAAAGGTTATGACATTTCTTCTGGATGTTGTAAACTTTATACTTGGGGTGTGACAGCCCTCCGGTCCCGAGTCGTGGGATTCTAGAGAAATTGGCTGCCAGTTCCTTTAGGTTCTCTCTCTCTTTCGGGAGGGCGGGTAAAGTATGTTGTACAATCCTGTCCCGTGGGTTACTAGGACCCCATCCCATCCCTACTCTGTCCTTTTAGCTTACATTAAGGATGTTCTCCTCTGACTGAAAAAAAAAAAAAAAACTTTTCTTTTAGTATAAGTATTTTTCTCTTCTTTTACTATTAGGACCCTACTGCTACCTCATGCGTGGGAAGAGAGGCTTTGGAACCTCTATAAATAACACCATTTAACGCTCGTAGGTTGTGAGAGACTGGGATGGAGGGGTCCCAGGCGTAGGGGCGCGATGAATGGAGTGTGGCTAGTGCCCCGTTAAGCCCATTCCTAACGCGTAATGGCCTGACCAGCCCCCTGCGACCGTTCTTTGGTGACCAATTGATGGTGCTTGGCTGTACTGCTCTGAGGTGAGAGAGCTTTACTGCCCAGCTGGCTGCCAGGCCAGCGTAAAGTCTCGGGCGTAGACTCTGGGTCTGGTGGGATATCCCTTGAACACTGGATTCTAAGAGTCTGGCCGCTTGTGAGTGACTAGTAAGACTTAGTAAGGGGCTGCATCTCGCTGTCGCTCCTGGCGGAAATCCGTGATGCCTGCGTCGCGAGTGTTTGTCAGTTGGTAGCTGCGACACGTTTGGGACTGTCCGGCCCTGGGGAGACCTTTGGTCGGTGCGGCAGCAGCGAGAGGTGTAGTCTTCTGGAAGGGATGAACGTCACTTGCAAATAGGTGGATGCGTCTACGCGCGGGATGAATTCCCCCCCCCCCCTTTTTTATATACTGGTCAGAACGTTTTTGATAGTTTTCATTGCTAGAACGCTTTATCTTATTCAGAGTATTCAGAAAAAAAAAAAGAGAGAAAATATGGCAGGGCCAGCTAAATTGAAAGCAGAATGCTTTAAATGTAAAGTTAATCATTGGTGCGTTGACTTCCCTGAAGGTAGTATCAGCGATATCACATCCCTTAGTGTATGTTTGTTTTGTAAACTTAGAGACAACCACGAAAAGGAAGTTAAAGAGCTAAAGGAATTAGTAAAAAAGCTTGAAGCTAGGGTCGTAGCACTGGAAATCCAACCCAGTGGACAAGATCAAACTAAAAACACACCAGCAGATTTAAACTGTAAGATTAAGCATCTAGAACAAAGCGTGGCACGCTTGGAAAACACGGTGACTATTCCGGAAAATAGAACGGAGGAACAAGAATTCAAATTGGTAAAAATAAAAGACCCTCCAAACCAAAACCAAAACATAAGGATTTGGAACCCATTACCATCAAAAATAAGTTTCACTTACTTGCTGATGAGGAGGATGAATCCTTTTTAATTGGGGATTCTATGGTAAGGATCAAGGGGACTTTTTCGGAGCAAGACGGTGACCAAGAGAAAACTCCGATGTTTTCCGGGTGCCACAAGCCAGAATTAATAGGGAATTAGGCAAAATTAATATCAAGAATAAGAGTTGCCCTATCATTGTCCATGTTGGTGGCAATGACGTTTTTCTGGGAGGGACAGGAGGGCAGACAGAGTCCATTATAAAAGAATTCAAGAACCTAACTGACAAGGTTAGGGATAGGACAGACATGGGTATGGTCGTAGGAATTCTCCCTCGAATGCGTGCTAGTGACTATACTCTAAGTAAAGCCATTAGCATAAATAAAAGAGTTAAACGCATGTGTGATGAAAAAGGCCTAAAGTTTGTCGATTTTTGGCCTACATTCTACGGAAATGGGGAATACTTTGGTTCGGACGGGATACATTTTAACCAGAAGGGGAAAAAGAAGTATGGTGATTTACTGAACATTAATTTGTATAATCTTTTTAAACTAGGACCCCCCAAACCAGCAATTGATCCTGCTCCCCAAACAGTTACCCTCCCCCAGCAGTTAGTCCCCCTCCCCCAGCAGTTAGTCCCCTCCCCCAGCAGTTAGTCCCCCTCCCCCAGCAGTTAGTCCCCCTCCCCAGCAGTTAGCCCCCTCCCCCAGCAGTTAGTCCCCTCCCCCAGTAGTTAGTTCAACTGCGTCGGGAAACGACTCAGGCCAGTTAGGAAAAACCACAACTTAAAATCACTCAAAACTGTGCTCTTCAATGCTAGGTCAATTAGAAACAAACTAATGGAATTTATAGCGCTTGTCAAAACTGAGAACTTTGATATCATCGGAATAACGGAATCCTGGATTCATTCTGAATCAAGGGATTTTGTAGGAGAATTTGAAATGGTAGGTTACAAAATGTTTCACAAAGATAGGAACGGAAGGGAAGGCGGCGGTGTACTTTTGTATGCTCGGGACTCCCTGCACCCGGTAAACAGTAATATCGTATCTGCTCATGAAATGTTGGGAATTGATCTAAACCTAAATAATAAAGTAGTGCAGCTACTTCTAGTATATAGACCACCTCACTACCCCGTGATAAGGATATAAACTTGTATAACAAATTAAGCAGAATAGTGAATAATAAGATCAGTGTGATTTTTGGTGATTTTAATTGTGGTAATGTAAATTGGGAAAACAAAACAGCTGATGCTGAGGGCTCAAGACTGTTGGAATTTGCCGATGATAACTTATTAAGTCAATGGGTTGACGGGCCTACTAGGGGTAATAATAAACTAGACCTCATATTCACGAACGAAGATGACCTAGTCTCTAACCTGACTATTGGTGAAAATTTAAGTAACAGCGATCATAATTTGATTAGGTTTGACCTCAGGGTTCCAGTTAATACACGCGAAAAGACTCGTGAAAGACTGGATTTCTCGAGAGCAAATTTTGAAAGCTTCCGAAGTAGTTTAGACACACTTGAAGTTCTAATAAGTGAGGATGTCAATGTCACCTGGAGCTCATATAGGGATCAATTTAGAATATTACAGAACACTTTTATACCCACTAAAATGGTTTCCTTGTCAACAAAGTCACCGAAATGGTTTAACAACGAAATTAGGAGGGCTATTACGGGAAGAAATAGAGCCTACAAACTACTTAAGTCGCATTTCAACCACACTAATTCAGAAAACTATATAAACCTACGTAGGAGGGTTAAGTCCTTAATTAGATCAGCCAAACGTGATGAAGAAGCTAGAGTTGCCTCACTCTGTAAAGTTAACCCTAAAGAATTTTTTGCCCATGTTAATAGCAGAAAGCCAATTAAAAATTCTGTAGGCCCCTTAAAAGATAGAAATGGCGTACTGAAATTCGGTGATAAAGATATAGCTAATACGTTAAACGAGTTCTTCGTTACAGTCTTCACGGAGGAAGACACAATAGAAGTGCCAAGTCCTCGGATTACATATGACGGTGACATCCCGTAGAGACCATAAGTTTTACGAGAAATGAGGTACAGCAATTAATTGATAAGATGAACAAATACAAATCACCTGGTCCCGACTTATTTCTTCCAAGGGTATTAAAAGAGGTTAGCCACAATGTTGTTGACGACTTAGTAACCATATTCAAACAATCAATCGAGTTAGGGAAAGTTCCAACCGACTGGAAGTTAGCAAATGTAACACCTATCTTTAAAAAGGGTGATAGGGAAAATCCTTGTAATTATCGCCCGATCAGTTTAACATCAGTTGTCGGCAAACTGTTGGAATCCATCATTACAAAACGTATTGTGTATCACCTTGAATCTAACAATCTAATTTTTTATTCTCAACATGGATTTAGGCGACATAGATCCTGTCTGACAAACCTGTTAGAGTTTTTCCATAATATGCATACACTGTACGATGCAAGTAGGGCAATAGATATAGTGTATCTCGACTTTCAAAAAGCCTTTGACAAAGTCCCTCACGCTAGATTGATAGCTAAAGTCAAAGGACTAGGAATCACGGGCTCGTTTCCAACTGGATTGAGGATTGGTTAAAAGATAGAAAGCAGAGAGTGGTAATAAATGGAGTGGCTTCGGAGTGGGCGCCCGTCACCAGTGGTGTCCCACAGGGTTCCGTCTGGGTCCTTTACTTTTTATCATCTATATTAACGATATAGACGTCGGGCTTCTAAGTGCAATCTCCAAATTTGCAGACGATACGAAATTAGGAAGTAGTGTAGGTACTGAGGAGGGCGTAAGAACGCTTCAGAACGATCTTGACAGGTTGGGCGAATGGTCTGCTACTTGGCAGATGCCATTCAACTTGGACAAATGTAAGGTAATGCACATAGGTTATAAAAACCCGAAGACCGATTACTCTCTCTTGGGAAGGAACTTGACTGAGACCGATCTAGAGAAAGACTTAGGAGTCTATATCAGCAACGATCTGAAACCGTCGAAGCACTGTGCAGAAGTCGAAAAGAGGGCCTTAAAATTATTAGGTTATATTAAAAGACAGTTCCAGTTTCGGAACAAGGAGACTGTAATGTCTTTATAATTCTCTAGTCAGACCTCAACTGGAATACTGTGCGCAGTTTTGGTCTCCATCCCTCAGGAAGGACATAGAAAGGTTAGAAAGAGTACAAGCAAGGGCTACAAAATTGATCCCTTCAATGAGAATGCAAAGCTACCAACGGAGATTGGAGCGCCTAAATCTGTTTAGCTTAGAGACGAGGAGGTTGCGGGTCAGCTTATTCAAGTCTTCAAGATGCTCAAAGGAATAGACAGGGTAGATTACAGAAACTTATTCTCACTTAATGCCAATCCGACAAGAAATAATGGGTTTAAACTGGAACTAAAGACATTTAGGACCTCTGTCTGCGGAAATTTCTTTTCCTATAAAATAGTTAATATCTGGAACCAACTTCCCTCAGAGGTTGTTTCCAGTCAAAGTGTAAATGTGTTTAAAAATAGGCTAGACAAAGTACTGAATACTCTCATAGTTTAAGATTAAAACATAAGAAAACTCTGCAGGAGTTCGCTTGCACGGTGTCTCTGTGAGCAAGCTAAATATAGAGCTATTTATATATTCTCCACTTTCCTGTAAAATTTCCTTGGCTACTTTTCCAGGGTCAAGGTATTTTCTTCAACCTTTTTCCGTACCTGCCTCTGGCAGGGAGGGAGCGGAGGGTGGGGAGAGAGCCTTCTACTTTTCTATCCAGTTTTCTACTACTGCTAGGATAGTTGAAAGAAAAATAAACTTTTAATAACAGGAACCTCCCAGAGTGGACCGAAAGGTCTTTGAGGCTTCCTCTTGTCCTTGTAACTCCTTGTAACTCTCTCTCTCTCTCTCTCTCTCTCTCTCTCTCTCTCTCTTCTCGAAAAGAGAGCTTTAAAAATACTAGGTCATATTAAGAGACGATTTCAAATTTAGAAAGAAGGAAATTGTAATGCCTCTATACAGTTCACCAGCTAGACCTCAACTCGAGTATTGTGTGCAGTTTCGGTCTCCGTCCCTTAGGAAGGATAGAGAAAGGTTGGAAAGGGTACAAGCAAAAGCTACAAAAGTGATCCCCTTCACTGAGACTTCAAAACTACCAACGTAGATTAGAGCACTTAAAACTGTTTACGTTAGAGACCTTAGAGACCAGGAGGTTGCGCGGTCAGCTTATTCAAGTTTTCAAGATGCTCAATAGAATAGACAGGGTAGACTACAGGAAATTATTTTCATTTAATACCAATCCGACAAGAAATAATGGTTTTAAATTGGAACTAAAAACATTTAGTACCTCCATCTGTGGTAATTTCTCCTATAAAATAGTTAATATCTGGAACCAACTTCCCTCGGAGCCAAAATGCAAATATGCTTAAAAATGGGCTGGACAAAGTTCGAATACATTAAGGGTTTAAGAATGTCCTCACATATAACATAATTTAAGAATCGATTAGCTAAGTATTTTGAAAATACTATTATAAAGTAACCCTGCAGGAGTTTGTTTAAACATTTACTCATGCACTTCGTCCTCCCACTTTAGAGGGACGTCTTTCGTTGCATTGTGCCCCACATATCATGGTCAACCATCGAATAAACTATTTTTTTATCATTTACCTTATAAACACCTCCAAGTGGAAGACTTGAATTCTCCGTAGCAGCAACGGGTGATCTCCCACGAAAAACTTTCATCATTCTCCATAAGGGACAAATACACGGGGATAGATACAGGGACCTCCCACTGACATTACTCACCAGGAAATGATTTTCTTTACTCTCGTGGTAGCACAACACTGCGAAGTATGAACGACTCAGTATATCACTTGCTGTACAAACACTTTTCAAGGCGGGAGGCCCAAGTTGAAACTCATTGACATTCAAGGAGTTGACAGACACATACATGTAATAAACATTCAATTACAGAAAACACCCTCACACATTTGCCTACCTTGATAACATGTCTAAGAACAGAGTAGATACGTATTTGGTAAAAATAAGTAATTTCCCAACAAACACATAAAATGTAAAAAAAATAGCATGGCATGAATTATGTGAGGTAGAGTTACATTTCTTTCTCCTGGGTGGCTAAGTACACGTTGCGAGTGAGGGTATGGTGTGGGAAATCTGATTTCTGTTCTCAATTCCGTTTTCAACCCCTTTCCTGTAGAAGCATTTCATCACTTTGCCGGTGAGTTGGCTTTGTATAGATACGGAGAGTTTGACCGTTACCTCTCTCTTAATCTTTTTGGGGCTAGCCTGGAATGGGCCATGTGGTGTTTGTTGGCCCGATACCTCGGTAAACAGAGATGTAAATACAGTATTTTAATAAAATCAAAACCATATGTTCGAGGTTTTTGTGACGATACCAAGTCACAAGCACAAATATATTATGTTAGTTTATACAACCATGCTCTCTAGTGTACGAGTTCTATGTGTGCATAACGTAATTGTAGAGCTAGTTTATATATTCTCCTCTTTCCTGTAAAATTTCCTTGGCTACTTTTGCAGCCGCCTCTGGCGGGGAAGAGCGAAGGATGGGGAGAGATCCTCATGCTTTTCTATCCAGTTTTCTACTACTGCTAGAATAATTTAAAAATGCACGAATTTAAAAATAGGAACCTCCCAGAGTGGACCGAAAGGTCTTTGAGGCTTTTTTCCTTGTAACTCTCTCTCTCTCTCAATTTATCGATTTATTTATCTATTTATCTTTCTTCTTTTCTTTTTTTCTCTTTTCGCGCACGCACACACACACACACACACACACACACCACACACATATATATATATATCGAATACAAGTGTAGCATTAAATTACAAAGAATGCGGTTATAATTAACGAAGAGAGTAATTTAAGTAGCATCTAAAATGAGATCAGAATGAGAGCGTCAGATGTGGCAACATTTCTCGCCGAGTGCAACAGAACTTTGTGTAACAAGAGACAAAATCTTATCGATTGAAACTCTGATTACGATTCAATAATTTATTTATAAATGAAAGTATATTTTGTGGGTTAATATGATACAACTGTTTTATCGGGAACAAACATAGTTTTAATTTTAAAACGTATATAATATATATATAGAAATACGATACATTCCTCAGTAATTATTCACTTATACATATATATATATATATATATAATATATATATATATATATGTGTGTGTGTGTGTGTGTGTGTGTGTGTGTATAATGTTATAATGTTTCAGACCAACAAAGACCCTAGGATCCACTCACGACTGGTCTACCTAACTGTGTTTGTAATTGTGTATTGTGCAATGGTGCATGTCCTCCGTGGTGGACCTCCTACAATTTTACGTGGGTTCCGAACCACAAGGCCTTAATTTTACTACCTTAAATTATACCCAATCCATCAATATATGCATCTAATCGATTTTTAAACATGTTTATAGACGTGCTACTAATTACTTCTTCCGGCAAACTATTCCACCTATTTACTATTCTATGCGTAAAAAAGTTTTTGGCAACTGCTGTCTCGAACCTTCTACTTGTCAACTTACACCCGTCATTTCTAGTCCTATTATACTGAGCTATTTCGAAAAACCTGGATTAGATCACCCCTTAGCCTCCTAGTCTCGAGTGTAGTTAATTTTAACTCCTTAAGCCTATCCTCGTACGACTTCGACCTAAGCGACGGAATCATCTTAGTTGCTCGTCTTTGAACTCTTTCGATTTTGTCTATATATTTTCGCATCTGCGGATTCCAAAATTGGATCGCGTACTCCAAATGGGGTCTAACTAATGATTTATAAAGAGGAACTATAATATCGCGCGATTTGTACTCAAAATTCCGAGCTATAAAACCTAGCACTTTGTACGCTTTATTGACCGCTGCTGTACTTTGTTTCGCTACTTTTAAATCACCAGTGACTATAACTCCTAAATCTTTTTCCTGCTCTACGCTTGCTAACTCCTTCCCTGACATACTATACGCAAAATTACAGTTACGCGAACCTATATGTAAAATTTTGCACTTATCGACGTTAAATCTCTTTGCCATGTGACTGACCAATTAACGATTTTATTCAGATCTTCCTGAATTGTACCTCTATCTTCGTCATTAATCGCCCTACCACCCAACTTCGTGTCGTCCGCAAACTTTGAAACTGTACTAACTAGGCCGACATCTAAATCGTTAATATATATATAAGAAAAAGCAAGGGGCCCAATACAGAACCCTGAGGAACGCCGCTCGCTACATTAGCTCAATATGACTCCGCTCCATCAACGACCACCCTCTGTTTCCTACCTCGCAACCACTCTTCTATTCAATTTATTACTACACCCCTGATTCCATGAGCCTTAGTTTTCTCAATGAGTCTCTTGTGCGGTACGGTGTCAAACGTTTTTTGAAAATCTAAATACACTACATCAACCGCCCGATGACTATCGTAAACTTCAACCACGCTTTGAAAAAATTCTAAAAGATTAGTTAAGCAAGATTTGTTTCGCCTAAAACCGTGCTGAGTATTTCTAACCAAGTTTTTCAATTCTAAGTGTTCGACTATACGATCCCTAATTATTATTGATTCCAGTAGCTTACCTACAACAGACGTTAAACTGATTGGCCCATAATTTCCCGCCGCACCTTTATCGCCTTTCTTAAAGATAGGTGTTACATTTGCTAACTTGAAATTATCTGGTACGCACCCCTCAGAAATAGACGTATTAAAAATTTTGTTAGAGGCACAACAATGCTTTTTTTAATTCTTTTAGTTGTATGGGATATATGGAATCCGGCCCCGGTGATTTACGCATTTTCATTTTATCAATATAGCGCATTACCTCCCTTTCACTAACTACAATATTATCCAAAGTACTACCATTATCAAAAGGTACTATGTCTATGACCGTAGGCATATTCGTTACATCTTCTATATAAAAAATTCGTTTAGCAAGGTAGCCATTTGCTTGTTTTCAGAAACTAGCTCTCCGTTAAAATTTTTCAACGGCCCCAAGAAAATTTTTACTGGATTCCTATTGTTGACGTATTGAAAGAATCGCTTGGGGTTTTCTTTGCCGTCACGAGCTATGGAGATTTCAAATTCGTGCTTGGACTTTTTTATTACACTTTTCGCTTCACGCCTTAGAGATATGTAGTTGTTTCGTAACCACAAATTGTCTTTATCGCACTTATGTAGCCTATAAGCCCTATCTCTACTCTTTATAATATCTCCTACTCTAGAAGTAAACCACAAGGGCTTGTTGTTTACTTTCCCACGCTTAATCTTGTACGGTACACATTCTTCACTTATAGTCCTAAATACTGTTTCAAACGATTCCCACATTACTTTTGCGTTGGAGAGCCCCATTACGTTTTCCCAATTGACGTGTGACAATTAATTTCGAAATTTACAAAAGTGTGTGTGTGTGTGTGTGTGTATGATGCTACTGATGTTGCAAGGTTAGAACATCAACAACGTATCAGGCTCCAGACAGCATAGAAGGTACTCATTTCTTTTCAAACTTTGAATGAAAACTCTTCAAATAGATTATAAATTAAAAGTTAGACTTTTTTGAAGCTAACGCCCAGAGTCCAGTGCGCAACACCATTTCGCTATGTAAGCGAAGGGAAGACAGTGAGGGCGGGGGTTCGACTCTCGATGATGCTGATAATAATAATCCAGGAGTTAGCCCAATGGGCCTCGTTCATCTAGCCTGAGCGCTGTGCCAGTTTCTGGCTCTCCTTACTCAGTATTAAGTTAGTAATAAAGGTTAACGACCGATACAATCTTTCTTTCTTAAATAGTCAATTTTATCTCCAAAATAATAATGAATTTAACGTGAGTGACTGGAGGGAGGCGAACGTGACCCCTATCTTTAAGAAAGGGGATCACGAAAGTCCAGGGAACTATCGTCCTATTAGTCTCACTTCAGTTGTAGGTAAATTATTAGAAAGGATAATAGCTGATAGAATCGTTGACCATTTGGATTCCTACAAGCTGCTTGGGGACTCCCAACATGGGTTTAGACGGCATAGGTCGTGTCTCACCAACTTGCTCGAGTTTTTCCACGTCATGTTGAGTGAGTACGATAAGAGTAGGGCGATTGATATACTTTATCTCGACTTTCAGAAAGCCTTTGATAAGGTACCTCACCGCCGGCTAATGGCGAAAGTGCGCGCGCTGGGTATCGGTGGGGAAATAGGTAGGTGGATTGAAAACTGGCTGAGGAATAGGCGGCAGAGGGTGGTAATTAAAGGGGCTAGTTCGGGTTGGGCCTCGGTCACTAGTGGGGTTCCTCAGGGTTCCGTTTTGGGGCCACTGTTGTTTACCATTTACATAAATGATATCGACGGTGGCATCGTCAGTCGGATCGCCAAATTCGCTGATGACACCAAGCTTGGGGCCAATGGGGACGCCCGAAGCGATCGAGGAACTGCGTGCGGACCTAGGTAGGATAGGAGAGTGGTCCGAAAAATGGCAAATGCCGTTTAACTTGGGTAAATGCAAAGTGATGCACATTGGCTACGCCAATCCCAAGTCGGACTACTCGATGTTGGGCAGTAATATCGAGGTGACTGATTTAGAAAAGGACTTGGGTGTGCTAATTAGCAGCGACCTTAAGTTTACGAAACAGTGTGTAGAGGTGGAAAAGAAAGCCCAGAAACTATTGGGTTATATCAGGAGGCAATTTCAGTTTCGGAACAAGGAGATTGTGCTCTCACTGTACAATTCCCTTGTTCGGCCGTACCTGGAGTATGCTGTGCAGTTCTGGTCGCCCACCCTCAGGAAAGATATTGAGAGGCTGGAGCGAGTGCAGGCGAGGGCCACAAAGTTAATCCCTTCCGTTAGGCATATGGGCTACAATCGACGGTTACGCGCCCTGAACTTGTTTTCGCTTGAAACTCGGAGGCTGCGCGGTCAACTGATCGAGGTTTTCAAGCTCTTACGAGGGTTCAACGATGTCGATTTTAGAAGTATGTTTAGTTTAAATGATAACCCAACTCGCAACAATGGTTGGAAGTTGGATTTGAAACGGTTTAGGACTAGTGTGTGTGGGAATTACGTTACGTATAAGATCTGTGACACATGGAACAGGTTACCTTCGGAAGTTGTGAACAGTTCCTCTGTGGATCAGTTCAAGAAAAGGGTAGACGAAATCTTGCACACTATTTGAGTGTGTAAAGACATTTAGGAACTCAGTCAGCGGAAATTTCTTTTCCTATAAAATAGTTAATATCTGGAACCAACTTCCCTCAGAGGTTGTTTCCAGTCAGTGTAAAACTGTTTAAAAATAGGCTAGACAAAGTACTGAACACACTCATAGTTTAAGATTAAAACCTCAGAAAACTGTGCAGGAGTTCGCTTGCTCGGTGTCTCTGTGAGCAAGCTAAATATAGAGCTATTTATATATTCTCCACTTTCCTGTAAAATTTCCTTGGCTACTTTTCCAGGGTCAAGGTATTTTCTTCAACCTTTTTCCGTACCTGCCTCTGGCAGGGAGGGAGCGGAGGGTGGGGGGAGAGCCTTCTACTTTTCTATCCAGTTTTCTACTACTGCTAGGATAGTTGAAAGAAAAATAAACTTTCACAAAATTTTCCCTGGCACCCGTTGCCATTGGTACCTCCTCGGTATGGGCCGCAAGGCCTTTTGAGGTACTTCTTTTCTTGTAACTCCTTGTAACTCTCTCTCTCTCTCTATATATATATATATATATATATTAATATATATATATACACACACGACTAGCTTTCATTGTATTAAACCACTTTCATTGGGTGTTCGTTCTTTTGAATTCCCGCGCTCAGAATCAATCATTCTCATCACAAACATCACAAATCCAGAGTTCATATGTGGAAAACTTTCTCCTCTTCACCCGCTCATATAAGTAACTTCGTGTAATAATAAGTTTGTTCAAAGAACAAACTTAAAATATAAAGCTTAAATAAACGGAAAATTATTCTTTCGTTTTTAGAGAATTAAACGCAAAGAATTATTTTTATTTTTATACATTTTGGTTAAAGGTTTCAATAAATATTTTCATTTTTAGCAAATATTTTTTTTTTGCATCGGTAGATTATTAGTACTAATATTTTACTTAGTAAATTTTATATATATATATATTATTATATATATATATATATATATATATATATATATATATATATATATATATATATATATATATATATATATATATATATATATATACACACATTAGGGCCCTGCGAATCACAATTTTTTTTCGAATCGAATCTCAATTGAAATCATCCCAAACATTTCAAATCGAATCGAATCTCGACTCCAATCAAGTGTACACATATAGATTAGAGTGTTCTACACACAATTAGTAATAAGCATAAAATTAATTAAATCTTCTTGAGAACAAAGGACGAAGTAAATCCTTCCAAAAGAAATTTATTAAGTATTTAATTATCAGGAGGAACAATGGTATTAAAGTATGATAAAAGTGTCATTGCGCAAGAGATTGGTCTCAGTATATAGATTGATTTATAATCTAAGTAAAAAGAAAAGTGTTTATTTACGAAAGTGTTCTTCAAAACAACATCACTGATGTTGTTTACCGGACTTAATCGAGATTCGAAAATATCGAATCGGAGCCCACGCTAACGAATCAAATCGAATCCTCTCTCTCGATTCGAAATTAAATCGAATCTCGAAGCTTCGCAGGGCCCTAATATATATATACTGTATATATATCATACAAATTTTGTGGAGTTAAAAACCATTTCTTACTTAAAATTATTTGCTTCAAATCACATTACAATTTAGTTAATTTTGGTAAGATGCAATTTCGGAATTAGATATTTTAATGTATTTAAAAAAAATCTTGATACAATTATACATTTTTTTATCTCAACAGATATTATTTTTAAAATAAACATCTCACATTATTTTAATAGCGGAAAATTATCTTTTTTTAATTCAATTTTATGCAAAACTTCAATTTTTGTAATTTAATATTTGTTAAAATATTAATAAATTTTCCAGATATTCGGCTAGACTGCACATGGAAAATCTGAACGTAACTTAGTAAAAATTAAGCAAAACTTTCGTAACAACCATACTTTTACGACTAAGATATAAAAACAACGAAAGTTGAAGACTATAATAGCATTCCTACAAACGGGACTCCCTGCAAAGAACACGTCAACGGTACACAGTGGCGCTCATAACTTCAATCATCATGCAGAGCTGGGCACTTGCGTTTTTTTGCGCGTTTTTTTGCGGTACTGCGGTACTGCGGTACTACTACCGCACTACCAAACCGGTACCGCATAACGCAGTACCGCAAAGGATCGCTGAAAGTACAGCAGTACCGCTACCGCATTCAAATTTCCCGCGGTACTTTCCGCGGTACCGACCAACACGGTAGTACCGCAGTACCGCAAAAAAAAACGCAAGTGCCCAGCTCTGCTCGGAGTCATAAGTATTCGTACAGAGAAATATTTCAGTTATATTCGTCCTTATCCTTTGTACCATGTATAGAATATTTATGAAAAGTTAACCGTTCGTTTGGAAAAATTTAACAAATTAAAAAATAGTTTAACTCCAACATATAATGTAAAACATCAAAGAATTTGAGGAAAATTTGAAAAAAAAATTAAGATACAAAGGTTTTCGTACACTTTTTTACAAAATTATTTGATACTTCGTGTGTCCACCTTAGGCTTGAAGAATTTAACATTTTTATCAGTAGTTGGCTGTTTATTTATTAGAGACTGTTGGCAATTCTGAATTCTAGAATTTTCCCTTTGAATCTTCATGAAAGACGGATGCCTGTACCTGTACAAGTCATTAGTAAGCAATAGGTCGTTGTAGTAAAGCGCTGTCTACAGACTTTAAAAGATCTGTTATTGCTGCACACGAGTCTGGAAAGAATTATAGGGAGATAGGAGAAGAAACTCGAATTCCATTTAAGATGGTTGCTGTAGTCACAAAGAAATGGAAAGGTTTTGGAACAATCAAAGCTCTACCAAAGTTTGGACGAGCTTGCAAGAACGTACAACTAGATGGATTGAAAGAATGACTGCTGTGATTCCATGAGACTGCAGCTGATATTTGCTAAACATTAAGACTGCTTAACATCGATGGCCATCCCTCTACTGTATGTCGTACATTAAGAAAGAATGTTCTATATGGATGAGTTGCACGAAGAAAACCTCTGCTAGAAAAGTACACAAAGAAGCTCGTTTAAAGTACACCAAGGATCATCATAATGATGGGTTTGCATTCTGGAAGAAAGTTCTATGGACAGACGAGACCAAAATTCAATTATTTGGGAACAACGAGCAACGGTATGTTTGGCGAAAATCAAATATTGCATTAGAGAAAAAAACACATCCTTCAGACGGTTAAATATGGTGGTGGTAGTTTGCTTCGTTGGGGATGCTTTAGTGCTTCTGGTCCAGGAAAGCTTCTTGTCATCAATGAAATCATGAATTCGAAGAAATATCAGGAAATTTTAGAAGGAAATGTATTACCTGTAATTCGGAAGTTGCGAATGGGTCGCAGTTGGGTACTGCAACAAGATAATGATCCAAAACATTACAATAAGAGCACAGTGAAATGGCTTCAACAAAAGAAATTTAAGCTTTTCAAGTGAACCTAGTCAAAGTCCAAATCCCAATTGAATCGAGAATTTATGATTTGATTTGAAAGGAGCTGTTCGCAAGAGAAACTCTTCGAATTTGAATGACTTGCAACAATTTTCTGTAGAAGAATGAGCTAAAATTTCTACTGAGAGATGTTGAAACCTTGTAGAAAAATACCTAAAACAAATCACTGAGGTCAGTCAAGCAAAATTATTAAATAATTTTCTAAGTAAATGTACAAAAACTTTTGCATTTTAACTTTTTTTTTTTTTTCCTCAAATTCTTTGGTTTACATTATATGTTGAAGTTGAACTAATTTTGTTATTTGTTAACTTTTCCAAACGAACGGTAAACTTTTCATAACTATCTTATGCATGATACAAAAAATAAGGACGACTATAACTACTGTAGAATATTTCTCTGTACGAATACTTATGAGCACAACTGTGTGAGTGTTGAGTGTGTGTGTGTGTGTGTGTGTGTGTGTGTGTGTGTGTGTGTATATATATATATACAATATATATATTGAGAAAACAAGGAATATGTCCCAAACCTCACAAATGAAATAGAAAGTCATTAGAATGAGAGACGCAGTAGATTGTGTACTTCCCCAACTGCGGTGGGACAGGGTGCCTGGAAAAGTTCCTAACCAGCCATGCGTAGCTATCTATGAGGACAGGATGAGTAGAAACAAACTCTCTCTTACATCGAATGCCCCGAATGAGGCGGAATTTTGCAGAGGGGTCGAACGCAGACCTTTCCTGAAAAGTTGCTCGAAAACAACAAAAGTAAAGCTTTAAGTAATTAATGTTAATTAAATGTCCTTTTATAATGAACTAAAAAGTTTTTAAATGTATTTTTTAAAAATTGATCATTTAATAACTTTATTTATTTGATCTAAAATAATTTATTCGAGAATGATTTAGAAATGATCTTTTTGAACCAACACACACTATTTTTTTACTCTAAAACAATTCTCTGCCGTCGTCATCTACACTAAAAATGGACTCAAATTAGCGCCCACAAAATCAACCATCACCTTGCTAACAAGCAAACCAAAAGAACACCAGATAACTCCACAGATTACACTAAACAACACCAACATTCCACACACCCACAGGACCAAAATACTTGAGGTCACATACAACCAGTGCTGGGCAAGTTCCGCACACATCATTATCTTTTGCAAACCACATTCAGGACATTAAAAACAAATGTACGTCAAGACTTAACACGCTTAGGGTACTAACAGGCACAAACTTTGGACACCAGCAGGAAACAACATCACTCATATACAAACAATATATTCACTCAGTTATGGACTATGCTAGCCCATGCTGGGCACCCATTATCTCAAACACACACATAAACACCTTACAGACAATACAAAACAACGCACTTCGTATCATTACAGGATGCACTCAAACAACACCAATAGAACACCTGCACACAGAAACAAAAATACTGAAAGTTAGGGAACATTTAGACATGAAGGGAACACAATTCATGGCAGCAGCGACAACTAACCCACAACACCCTTGCCACTACATGTACAATCATGCATCAACACCTCGCACCATTAAGGTAACACCAGAAAGATATTATAACCAAATACTCCATTCCATACCACCCAAACATCACACAGTACAGAAAACACATACACACCCACCTAACCCACAAAGCACTAACACGACTCGGTCCGAATGCGGTCCTGGGTGCGAAGTAGTGTTGAAAACCGGTTTGTAAAATTCCCCTAAAAATCGAAAAACCGAAAGAAAAAACCGGTTTTATCGATTGATTTTGTTGGCTCAAACTTGCGCGAACGTGCAGCTACGCGCTACAGCGCACAAAAAATAACTTCGAATACATTACCTATTAAGTTAAATTGTGACAAACTGGCAACTGCTCTTCAGTATAATTTTTGCCTATCTGGCAACTCTATCTTCAGTTTGTCTCATCATGTAGGCTGTAGTGTAGAGTCAGTCGACTAAAGCCCTATTCGCAGTATAAGACCCTTAATGCCCTTTGTTTCTTAAGATGTCATTTTCAAAATAGGGATAAAATCTAAATTAATTTATATATTTTTTCTTACACGAAGTCAATTTTCTGTTTTCTAGGTAAAGATTTTTTTATTAAAAAATTTTATTTCAATGTTTTTTCCAAAATAAGATAAATTTTATTTTTATTCTTTAGAATTTTTTTACAAAAAGAAGTTTATTTCTTTCTAAGTATAGATGTTTTATTTTAAAAAATTATTTCAAATCTAAATTGTTTGAATAATGTATTATTTTGGCTAAAATAAAATATGTCAAAGTTGTCATTTTCTTATTCATATGCATACATATGATGCTGCATTTTTGCATTCTTTTGACCAAAAAATAGGCGATAAGCTATGCTTGTTAAGAGTTAAAGTCAGTACCTTTCAATCGTGGCTTTTAAAAATGACTATACTTTTCGGCCATAACCGGTTAAAACCGGTTTTCAAAAACAGATCGATTAAAAACCGGTTTGTAAAGTTTCGATTATTTTTCAACACTAGTGCGAAGCCGCCACCCATTGACAGGTCAGAGACCAGCCTGAGCAGATCGGATCGAGTTAACTTAGCACGATTCCGATGTGGACATCACCTCAACTTACGGACATATAAACACAGACTAGACAACTCCACAGACGACACCTGCCACCTGTGCCAGGACACACCACAAACAATTGAACACATTATGACAGACTGTACAACTCTAGCACAACATAGAACACAACACAACATCACTAGTGCGCTGAACCTCTGGTCCACTCCAGAGAGGGCGATCGGTTACCCGCGTGCC
>JAJOZX010000418.1:302500-310000 GCA_023014485.1 Bathynomus jamesi
TGCTGTATCGTAGTATCTCCCCTACAATTTCTCCAGCTGTTATACTTATGGGCAATTGGTCCAGGAACTCCACTGTAGATTTCTTTACTGCCCCTGTCGCTCCCACCACTATTGGGATGATCTCAGGTTCTACATTCCACATTCTCCGTATTTCATGTTTGAGTCTCTGGTATTTTAAGACCTTTTCCCTTTCATAGTTAGCCACATTCCAGTCCACTGAAACTCGTACTTCCACCAAGAGGCATTTGTTACCCTCCTTCTCTCTCACTACTATATCTGGCCTGCATCATGATACCCTGATGTCAGTTGGTATCTCATGATCATATAGGAGCAGCACTTTATCATTGTCCTCTATTCCTTGTGGAATATGTTCCCAATGCTTTTCTGTTTCTAGCCCTATCTCATATTTCTTACACAGCTTGGAGTGGATTAGCTTGCAGACTGCATTGTATCTGTCTGTGTAGTTTCCTTTGTGTAGGAGTATTTCGCATCCAGATAGTATGTGACTCGCAGTCTCTGGGCTCTTTGAGCACAGTCTGCACATCTCGGTTTCATTTTTACCCTCAATATTTCTTTTGAACCAGTTTGTCCGTAGTGCCTGGTCTTGTGCTGCCACCACCAGCCGTTCATCTTCTGGTCTCAGTAACCCTCTTACCAGGAACCCCATGGTTTTATCCCTCTCTATGTATGCTCTGTTTAGCACGTCCTCTTTGTATACTTTGCTGAATTTGTGTTCTTCCCAGTTATTTTCCTTTGCTTCTGATCTTTTCCTGTTATACCTTCTTTTTATGGTGCTTATCTTTTCCATGTGAGGTTTATTTTCAATGTCTTCAAGCTGTTCAGTTCCTATGCCGGCATCCACTAGGACTAGATAATCATTTGCCTTCTTTGAAAGTGATGTTGTTCGAGGCTTTTCACGTTCATGGTCTCTTACAAATCTGACTAGCCTTCCTTCCCCTTCCTTTGTGTACTGTGCTAATTCTATTGTTGTGGCTTTGTGCACTTGGTCTATTAGCGCAAGCCCTAATCCACCGACCCTCCCCTTGGTAGGTATAGCCTTGGTGTGCATTGGTTTTTATATATGATCTTATGCGCATTTTTCTGGTGATTGTATCCAGTTTGTTGATTTCTAGCTGGGTTCAATTGATTATGCCAGAACTGTATGACAGTAAGGTACTGCCAGTGAGTTTATGGATAGGATCTTATTTTTACTGTTTAGATGGGATTTTAGGATTAGTTTTATTCTTTTTAAATATTCTTTCTGCAGTTTTTCTTTCATGATGTCACTTTCCATCTTTTCAGATTCTTCCATTCCCAGATATTTATAAGTAGCCTCTTGTGTGTGTGTGCGTGTGTGTGTGTGTGTGTGTGTGTGTGTGTGTGTTGTTTATCAGGTGAGTTTTCGAATTTTTTAATTTCCAGTGTAACTTTTGCTCTGTATTTGGGTGTATATAGGTAAGAAATGAATAGTAGAATATGCAAAGTAGTATGTGCATAAGTTTTAGTTAGTATTTGAGTAAATAATAAGCCTATGATCTTAGATGTGGCTCCACGTGATATCGTATGCAGTAGTGAAATTTTAAAAGTGGCTATTCGATTCAGGATCGACCCATTAGGTTGATGCCAGGTCCAAAAGCTCGATAGCGGGCCCGGATAAATAGTCGGTATCATTAAAAAGAAAATATGAGTCGATGGCAGGCCCGGGTAGTTTAAAATAAAATAAAGTAAAATAATACCTTCATTTACAGGACATCAGGTTCCGCCATCGACCGTTTATTCATTTTTTGATCAAATATAAATAATTTTTTCAACATTATTAATGAGTAGGGCGATCAAAAGTCAATAAAGTCAATTTGTATATATAGTTTGCACGACATATAAAACGCCTAAAAACAAGTTTTAAATACCCAGGTGGGGTGTAGTATTGAAGTTATTAAGTCAATAAACGGTCAATTTTTAGATGTTAGGTCAATTTTTTTAGCATTAGGGTAACTTTTTAGTTTTTAGTAAAAACTTTTTACTAGTTGGCGACTCTGCACACAAAATCTGGCAACACTTAATAGCTGAACTGTGTCAGTCACAGTTAAGCAAAGGTGGGCAGTTGCGCCGCAACTTGCGGCGCAACATTTTTGGTTGCGCTTGCACTTGCGCCGCACATTTTTACAGAGAGTTGCGGAATTGTTTGCGGCGCAACTTATATATGCAGTTTCAAGATTAGCGCGCAACGCGCAACATTTAATATTACTTCTCTGTAAAAATAACCCAAGCGAATGTAACTTAAATATTTTTATCTGGCAACACTGCACTTCAATTGTTTACATTCAGTCACATTCTCAATGCGCCAGTATCACTGTCTGACTTTCTGTTGTTTTCGTTTCTTTTTAGTTTTAGTACTAGTACTAGTATTATGGATCGTTTTGTGGTGTCTGTGGCCGACAGCACTGATTCTGCCGACCAGGACATGGACAGAGAGGTTGAAGTGACTGAGAATGTTGACAGCCGTTCCCCTGAGACTGAAGCAAGTGTCAGTGAGGTTTCCGCTTTAGGATCGGGGGCCCCTACCGTTAACCCCTGGCCTTACTTGGCCGACTTTTTTGAGTTCAAGGGTCAGGCCCAGGCACAGGGCCACACGGACAACTTCCTGTACGAGTGTGTCCGCTGCAGGCCCAATAAGGTCTTCTCAGCCAACAAGAAGTCAAGATACAGCCTCCGGAAGCATATGGAGAGTAAGCACGGCTACTGCCTTCAGAAGTTTTTGGACTGCTGTATGGACGGGACAAAAGAAGCCAAGAAACGCCATGCATCCTTGCACGAAGCTGCCACCAAGAGGCAGATGATGTGCCGCCAACCAACCTTGATGGAGATGGCAGGCCCATCCAAGTGTAGGCACAACATCAGCAAAGCTACCTTCCAACATAAGGTGAGTCAGGAAAATTTGATTTCAATAATTTGCTTAACATTTTTTTCAAAAATTAACCTACTGAATTAAATTTATGAATGTAACATTATAGCAAATTGACAAGAGATGTAAAATAAATTTTGCTTTTATATTTAATTCTATAGCTCATCAACATGTTTGTGGACAACATGATCCCCTTCTCTGTTGTGGATAACCCCACGTTCATGGACTTTGCTGCCATGATACCTGGCGGCTACATGGAGAGTATGTCGCGAAGGACACTGACGAGGTGCATCGAGTCCAGGTTTGAAACTTTTAAATATTATAATCGAATATGCTTCAAAGTGAAATTTTAACGTATACGTGCCATTATAAACTAAGAAATTCTATAGTTATTCCCTTTAATTTTCATTTTCTTTCAATGACATTAGAAAGTATGATGCTTGTATGGATATCTAAACTAATTTGTAATAAAATATATCATGAAATGGAGGTCTGGATAAACTTTGAATAAAGTTTTTTCCGTTTTTTTTACACATTCCTGCGTGCGCATATCCATAGAGGCCCGCAGCTTAAGCTTAAAATTTTACATTATTGCATATTAGACTCTTTATTTAATATTTATTAACTAAGTGATTTGATTGATTTCATTTGTAATTTGTTTTTATACTTTAAGGTATGAGACTGACCAAAAGAAGCTGAAGGACATCCTCAGCAACCTGCTATCCGTGGTCGCCACTGCCGATGCCTGGACGTGCAGAAACAGGTTTGTAAGCCAAATTTTAAAGCAAAAAGAAAAAAATAAGCAACAATTCCACAGAAACATTCTACCTTGAAAATCTGAAGTTGAAAATTAAAAAGTCAAACAAACTTTTATTTTATATAATTTCTAAAAAACGTTTTACATTTTAGATCATACCTCGGCATGACCGTTCATTGGATAGACCAAGAGACCCTCAAGAGGAAGAATGCTGTCTTGGTGTGCCAGAGACTGAAGGGCCGTCACACCTATGACATATTGGCTAAGGTCATCCAGGACACACACTGGAGCTTTGGCATCGAGAACATTGTGGGCAGGACAACCACAGATAACGGGTCCAACTTTGTCAAGGCATTCAAGTAAGTTAAAGAAAAGTTAATTTTTTTCAAGCACATTGCAATACCAAAGAATAATTGCGAGAATGTCTTGGAAGTTGAATTCTAGGTTTGTAAAACTTAAAAGATTTTACATGGTTCATATTTTATAGGGTCTTTGGTGAACCTGAACCTGACCATTTTGGTGCCGAAGTTGGGGAGCAACAGGATGACCCAGAAGATGCTGCTGAGGTGCTGGAAGTGGCAACTATTTTGGGAGGTGATTAATTTAGAATTTGTACCCGCTGTAAATCAAACTTTTTTTTAGAAAACTTATTTTTAGAAATTTATTATAATCGTACCCAATGTAAATCATTGTATTAAATATGACTTTATTTTTAGATCATGAAAAAGAGTTTAAAGACCAGCCCTTTTATCAGTTTTATGACCTGCCGAAGCATTCACGGTGTGCTGCCCACACCCTCAACTTGGTGGCCACCGCTGATGCTGAAAAGGCTTTGACCAAGAGCCCCCAGTACAAAAAGACCAGTCGTTCAGCCTTTGCCAAGGCCCAGGAACTTTGGAATAAGCAGCACAGGTAAATTAATTTATTGAACATTTCTACACTCCAATAACAATTAAAAATGAAATAAATTTAAGAAAAAAACAAATAAATTCTATTATTTTTGTTTAACTTAAATTTGTTATTTTATAGGAGTTCTCAAGCCTGCGACCTAATCAGGGATGAGGTGGGAATGCTGCTTATTGTCCCAACAATCACCAGGTGGAACTCGGTGTATGACGCCGTGATCCGTCTGGTCGACATATTCAACAGCAAGGACGCAGCCAGGGGACTGAACAAGGCCTGTAACTACAATTTTTTTTTTTTAGAAATTAGTCAAGTTAGTTGAAAAAATTAAATTACAAATTGTATAACTTTCCATGTTAACAACTTTTACTTACAAAACTTATATAAAGTTATTTTTCCAGGTGACCAGGAGTTCTTCAAGGCCTATCGGCAGGTCATGGAGCCGGTGGCCAAGAGCCTAGACGTCCTGCAGGCGGAGGGGAGAGCCTACATGGGCGTCTTGGTGCCCACCTTGGTCCTCTGCCTCTCCAGTCTCAACAGGCACAAGCACAACGAAGAGTTGGCCGTCTGCCTCCCTCTGACAGAGGCCTTGACTGAGGGGTTGATGGGCAGGTTTGGCCATGTCTTTACAGACATGGACTGCCTCTTAGCTACTGCCTTCAACCCGCAGTTTAAGCTGTCAAGATGGCCAGAGCTGGTGCCAGGAAGAGACCCGGAGGAGTTGAGGAGGACGGTCACCGGCAAAGTTGTGCCGTTGGTGGACAGGGCCAGGAAGGATGAAGAGTTCAGCAGCAGCAGCAGTGATGCGGAAGCGGCAGACAAAGGGGACTTCCTCGAGCAGCTGTACGACACAGGAGTAATCAGCAAACAGAAGAAGGAGAGCACAATGCTGGTGAACAGTTTCCTGGACCAGAGGCCGGAGAAAAATATCGCGAGGAACGTGTTCACTTGCAAGGAACTGACAGACCTCTTTGTGCAGTATAACACACCCATTCCCTCAAGTGCGGCTGTAGAACGTCTGTTCTCTTTGGGGAAGGATGTTCTGAAGCCAAAACGGGCTGGACTCTCCGATCCACACTTTGAGATGCTGGTGTTCATGAAGGGGAACCTGGCTCTTATGTAGTGATTTTTTGCATTTATTATATATTGTAATAAAATATTGATATTATCTTTTTCTGTATCAGATATATTTTGTTTAACTTGTAAAAAGGCTTTTTATTTTAATATTATTTTATTTATTTTTCAAAAGTTGCGCGTTGCGGTTGCGCTTGCGGCGCAACTTTTTGAAAAGGGTTGCGCTTGCGCGTGCGGCGCAACTATTTCAGCAGAGTTGCGGTTGCGGCTGCGGCGCTACAAAAATCGTTGCGCGTGCCCACCACTGCAGTTAAGTACGGCTATAGTTAAGAACAAGAGTAGGAAGGCAATGTTTGCCGCAATAGGAAGTCCTCCTGAACCGACTGTCACCCGCTGGGTGAGCTGGTTGGAAGCTGCATTTTATTATGCAGATAATTTTCCAGAAGTGAAGAGAATTGTCGAAAATTTTGAGGATGGGGGAATTCTTGTGCAGAGAGCAAAAGAAAGTGTCTCTAACGATGGTGTTCCAAAGCAACCACTTGCGATCAGAAAAGATTATGGGCCTATTGCTGACTTGGTGACGAAGGCGGAAGCGTCAAATTTCAGCATTCAAGCTGCGTATGAGGCATTGTCTAATTTGAATTTAGGTAGAGATGAATGTTCTATTGCCCAGTACATTAATGCATGACTCCAAAAGAATGATATCTGCAACATAATTAATCTCAGAAGGCCTGAAATTTCTCCTACTCTGTATGGCTCTCTACAGAACTGCCAACTAACATCCGCTGCTGTGGAAAGATCGTTCTCGATGTTAAAAAAGCTTTTGGCGAAAGACCGCAATTTTTTACCCGAAAATGTCTACAAGTATTTAATGCTGTATTGTAATTGTATTCACTAAGTACCTAAAGTTTATTTCACCAATTTATTACTGAGTACTACTAAGTAATAAATTGGTGAAATAAACTTTAGGTCTTCTCTGTCACAACTCATAAAATAAGGTCAATTTTTTAGGTTAACTTTTTATGGAAATAAAGTCAACTTTTCCACATTTTTACGTCAACTTTTGTTTGCCCTATTTTAATGACATACTAACACCAAGAAATAATTAATCCACAGCATTCTAGCTATGTTTGGGTGAAAAATGTTTTAGAAAATCTTTATTTTTAAGTAAGGTACACAGCAGCCGACAACCTTAGGGGATAAACGGCTGGGCACATTACCTTATATACCGTATTGACCCGAATATAAGACGACCATCATTTGTGGTAGGGTGCCAAACAAAATTTATTTGAAATTAAAAAAATACCCTATGCTACTATTGACCTTTAATCATCGGCATATAATATTTTTATTAATCGTATTTAAAAAATAATTTGTAGAAAAAGTAAACGAAAACTCGCCAAACAACAAAATATTTATTCGTACAAAATGATACAAAAATACAAAATTTCAATTCGTCACCCGCATCTGTTGGGTAACTTCCCTTTGCTTTGAATAAAATCACTTCTCTCGTAATCGACATCCTTTCATTCCTTTTTATAAAATCAACAACACTTTTCTCTATATCTCGAAACTTGCCATGATTCGGTCCACGAAATGCTTTTCTTTGAGAATGCGTATTCATTAATGATTGTCCGCGAATACGAGACGAGTTGCATTTTTAAAAGTCGTGATGTTCAACAAAAACCTCGTCTTATATTCGAGCCAATACGGTATATATATATATATATATATATATATATATATATATATATATTATATATATATATATATATATATATATATTATATATGAACAAAGTACTGCAACCGTATATACTATGTTTAAAGGAGTGGCCGTGAATATAGAAAACTGCAGAAAAATA
>JAJOZX010000418.1:320000-430000 GCA_023014485.1 Bathynomus jamesi
CTTGGAAAACATTGTGATGTTGACGAGCAGCCTTTTTCATGAATGGAAAGGTAAATAGCCATAATATTCGACAATATGCGCCGCTGAACAACCCCCCAGCATTCAACTTTGACACACGTATTTGTCAGCAGAAAGTGTCTCTGTGGATCGGAATATGCGGGAATGGCTATCTTGTCGGCCCATTGTTTTACGACAATAACTTGAATGGTGCTGCCTACCTGAACATGATCAACGAACGGATCACCAGAACTCCTCCAGATTTACGGCAATCAATTCAATAGACTTTGGTGGATTCAGGACGGCGCACCAGCTCATAGACAGCTTGCTGTAAGAACAAAACTGAGAGAAAATTTTGGCAACCGCATTGTCGCGCTAAATCATGCAATTGAATGGCCCCCAAGATCCCCTGATTTAACACCGTGCGATTATTTCTTATGGGGATATCTAAAGAGTAAAGTGTATTCTATTCCACCGGAAAACATAAACCAGTTAAGAGATAGTATCACACGTGAAGTCAATTTACTTAAGGAAAATCACCAGTTGATCAAAAAAGTTGTGCAATCAATGCGACCAAAGGCGCAACTGTGCTTGAAAAGAAATGGAGGACATGTGGAAGGAAACGGTGCTTAGAAAATTAAAAAATAAATTTGTATTACCCATATGAAGAGGTGTTTTTGTTATTAATGGATTTAAATAAATTTGTTAATTTTAAACTTCGAAGTTTCATTATTTTACTTCCTTGCGCAAACATATTTTTGATAGCCTCCACTAAAACCATTAATGTATCAACTTCGTAAAAGGAAATTTATGAAATTTCCAGAATCGACAGATAAATAGTTGTTAAATAAAACATTTTTGCAGGACCCAAAAATCTCTAATAGTTTTTGAGTTATATTAATTCAAAGTACGGTTAACTTTTTTGTGGGACACCCGGTATATATATATAATATATATATCAGGTTGTAACATAAATTCTGCTCGATTAGAAAACGGACGATAGGTAATAGAATTAACCTCAAGATAATGTGAAATAGTTTCAGAAATGTTGCAAAATACACACGGCGACAGGTTCGCACATGCTTTATCACGATACAGAATGACTTAGGCTAGTGTAGGATTAGGCTAATGAATATTTTCTCTGGTATTTTTCATACAGTTACAACGCCACCCCTACGATATTACGGTAATTGAAAAAACATGGAGCCCACGAAAGAGCATATTCGACATGTGATGCTGTATGAATTCCATAAAGGATCTAAAGCTAGTGAATCCCCAAAAAACATTCAAAGAGTTTATGGAAATGATGTTGTGAGCGAATGGATGTGTAGGAAATGGTTTGAGAAGTTCAGAAATGGAGACTTCAGTCTGAAAGATTATCAACGAACAGGACGACCAAATGAGTTAGATGAAGAGTTGCTGAAAGCAAGTGGAGGAAAACCCAACGGTAACTGTAAGAGAACTTGGCCCGCAACTCGGCGTTAGCCATATGACCATTCATAGTCATTTGAAGCTGTTAGGAAAAGTAGTGAAGGTTGGAAAATGGGTTCCGCATGATTTATCACAAGCGAATCTTCAACATCGAATCGATATTTGCACATCACTGCATTCTAGGCAACTACAGGCACCGTTTTTGAATCGGATCGTCACTGGGGATGAAAAATGGGTCCTCTATAACAATATTAAGCGTCGACATCAGTGGCTTAGCCGTGAAACAAAGCCTGAACCTCAGCCAAGGAATGGACCCCATCCAAAAAGAAAATTTTGCTATGCGTTTGGTGGGATATGCAAGGAATTATTCATTTTGAGCTTCTGCCAGATAACCAAACAATCACAGCTGAAGTCTACTGCCAACAACTCCGACGACTGAAGATGGCATTACAAGAAAAACGTCCTGCATTAATTAATTGCAGTGGTGTTTTATTCCACCAGGATAACGCGCGCCCTCACACTGCTCGAATCACCACTGCCCAATTGGAGGCATTTGGTTGGGAAAAATGCCTCATCCACCTTATTCTCCAGACATCGCACCTTCAGACTATCATTTATTCAGAAGTCTGCAAACCACCTAGACGGAAAAAAGTTGCAATCCAGGGAAGCTATCGAAAACGAAGTGATCGCTTTTTTTTTAACTCGAAACCAAGGGATTTCTTCGAACGTGGCATAAAAACTTTTCTACAGGTGGGAGGAGCTTATAGAAAAAGAAGGGAATTATATTGATGATTAATTTGTCATTATGAGTCATTTAATTTTTGTTGTGAATAACTAAAAATTCGAGCAAATTTGTCCTTACAAGTCATTTAATTTTTGTTCTGGATGAACTAAAAAATCGAGCAGAATATATGTTACAACCTTATATATATATATATATACACAGTATATGCCCGGTTAGGTTAATTGACTGCCCGGTTAGGTTAATTGACTGCCCGGTTAGGTTAATTGAATGCACGGTTAGGTTAATTGAATGTCCGGTTAGGTCAACTGAATGCCCGATTAGATTAAATGAATACCCGGGTAGGTTAATTGAATGCCTGGTTAGGTTAATCGTATGCCCTTGACGATTAGTTAGGTTAAGTCGTGATATTTTCGTTAGCTTATAGCGTTCAACATCCACCCCGGCAACGCCGGGTCGCTCCGCTACTGCGCTAGTATATATATATATATATATATATATATATATATATATATATATATATATATATATATATTATTATCAGACCAAATGGCAGAATTTTCCTTGACATTAAGGAAGCCGGATGCGCACGCTAAACCATTCAGTCCCATACTAATAAATGTCATCACATCATCCCGTATAAAGATTTTAACATTTTAGCTCAAACGAAAGAGGAAATCCCTTAGAATTTTGGAATAACTTCTTATTAGATATATTGCTCCTTCCCTCATCATAGTTTTTGCTGCCTCCCCTTTGTAAAGTGCATAGATAAAACTTAAATTAGTTTTCCTGTTCGCAACTCGTAATTCTTTCATCCAGTTGGTCATTCCTCGCGTTCGTGCGGTGAGTTCTTATCCTCTTTATTCAAATCATACACTAAGTTTTATAAGTGATCTAACATAGTGTGAACTGTTTAAAGTTTTATCTAGAGTCTAGAAACTGGACCCATTATCTCCCTGTCCCTGAAGGACAAACTCGCTCAAAGTCATGGAAGCATCTCAAAGAGAACCTCAGAAGCATTCCAGTAACACCTTTGGTTTCTCTCCAAGACTGTGGTTGGCCTGGCATTCTTTAACCCTGCGGTTTTTCTGATCATCAAGAGTAGGGTTACCATACGTCCGGTTTTTCCCGGACATGTCCGAGAAAGTTGAATATTTATAACATTGATTTTTGAGGCCATAACACTTGTTCTTATTTATAGATACTCAGTATAGACATGTAGTACGCAGTATGTATAACACATTAATACAACGTGAGTTGGTAGATACTGATACAAATACACCCCCCCATCTCCGGAGTGTCCTCCTTTTTGAAAGTTCAAATATGGCAACCCTAATCAAGAGGCCATGATCGAAGCTCTGGGGAAAGAAGATGCCAAAGATCTGCCCAAGAGGATCAAAATTGAGAATCCACAAGAGAAGGAACTGAACGATTTCGTAACGTCACGTTCTAAGATCTTCTTAAGATCGCAAAATTGGGGGTTTATTAATAAATACGAAATAATGAAATCTGTAATACTTAATTGGAAAGCATAAGTTAGGTTTAATAGATAGATTATAAAGTCAGGAAGTAGGCCTCAGGTGTGTACATAATTTTGGCACGAAGCCAGAAGAACAGGTTTCGTCGTGTTTGTACTTATCATCTTGTACAGCCAATTAAGCATGAGTATAGCAGTCACGTGACAAAGCCCCTTCCTTTCGTCCAATCATGTATTCAAAAGCAGTTTAGAAATAGCACTATATATATATATATATATATATATATATATATATATATATATATATATATATATATATATATATATATATATATTTGCTTGTACCCTGTGGTGACTGGACGTGCTGTTTTGCTCTCTCTATTTAACACCCAAATTAGAAGGGAATAATCTACTCGGCGGTTTATTCTGTTTACACACGAAAGTGTATAAAGTATCAGTGAACCCGTGTATATAAATTATAAAGTGAAATTCATTAAAATTAAGAAAGTGCAATACAGTTTACATAATTTATCACCATTTTTAACGTATATATTCAAAACGAAATACGGTTGGCATTCGAGAAAGTTTGAAACAAGGCAGGAAAAAGGTCATAAAACGGAAAGGTCAGAAAACCCTCGAAATACCCTCGACCATCGAAAAGAAAGAAATAGAAGTAAAAATAAATAAATAAAGAATTTGTGTGGGTATTTCTTTTTACGCTAATTAATGAATAGCATGGCTATGGGCCCAAATTCTCACTTAATCTGTAATTAGTGCAATCTGGTAACAACGGAAAACTTGGCGACTGGATGTGATTTCTGTCAACGACTGAATGACTTTATCTGCATGAATTGGAATGATAGGGAAATAACTCTTGTCTCGAACGCGAAACACGTCGTGGGGATCAAATTTCTAAGTGGCGCATGTACAGTGTACACAGACCGTAAATTCTTTCGCGGTCTTTAAAGAAATGGAGATAGCAGACTCGAAAGTTACAAAAAAGAATGAAATAATGGGGACACATGGGTCCGGAATGGTCCCAACGAAAAACCGAGTGGATGAGAGAGAAGACGAAATAACGAATAACAGCATAATAACGAACAATTTAATAACGAATAACAATATAACAATTTTTCTCTGTGGTGATTTTAATTTCCCATTCATGAAATATAAAAGGATAGGAAAAAATATATGTATACACCAGGACAAGGGGGTCACACAAGAAGACCAGGAGCAGATAAAAATGCTACTAGCTCTAGCTGATGAATTTATGTTAACGCAAGAAATAACAGAAAACACAAGAAAAAACAACTGCCTAGATTTGGTATTCACAAACAACAGTAATCTAATTGATAATGTAGAAATATCCCGAACTATGATATCGGACCACAACATCATTGAAATAACAACCAATATAAAGGCAACAGGAAAGGAAAGAACACGCACAACAGAAAGAAGCAAATTCGAAATTTTAATTTTCACTCCAAAGCTATAAACTGGGAAGATATGACATCCAGTATGGAAGTAATAGATTGGAAAACCATTTTCGAGGCCAAGACAACGGAGGAGATACTAATGACGTTAGAGGAGAAGACGTTAGAAATTGTGGAAAAACATGTCCCAAAGATACAACAAAGAGGAAAGAGAAGCAGGTTCGAGAGACAAAAGAGGGCATTATTTCGAAAGGGAAAAAGAGTGACTTCAAAATTAAGTAATTGTAAAGATAACAACATCAAAAATATTAAATGGTAAACTGCAAAGTATCGATGTCGTCATACAGGAGCTAATCGAGAAGCATACAGAAAAAGAAGAAGACGACGCTATAGAAGCGATAAAGGCTAACTCAAAGTACTTCTATAATTTCGCAAAAAGAAAGTCGAAAAACCATGCAACTATCGGACCTTTAAAAAATGAGAACAATGCTTTATCTGATGATCTAACAGAAGTATCTGAAATATTAAGAGCTCAGTACGAATCATCTTTCAGTATCCCAAAAACTGACAAATTGATATGCGATAGAAACGCGTTCTTTGAAGAAGAACCACAAGGGGAAAGTATAACGAATTTCGACTTTACGACGGATGATATTACACAGTCCATAGGGAAACTAAAAACACACTCAGCGGCAGGACCGTATAAATGGAATGCCACACTGATCAAAAACTGCAAGAATGCAATCGCTGAGCCCCTATACTGGATATGGAGACGATCACTAGACACGGGAGAAATACCGGGCATCCTGAAGAGCCAGTGTCGCTTACATCTCATCTCACTGAAATATTTGAAAGAATAGTTAGACAGAAAATCTATGACTTTTTGGAAACTCGGAAAAAATTCAATGATAACCAACACGGGTTTCGGTCAGGCAGATCATGCCTATCACAACTAATAAAACACTACAACAACATTATTAATGCAATTGAAAGTAATGAAAACTATGATGTACTATACACAGACTTTGCTAAAGCGTTCAACAAGTGTGACCATGGAATCATAATACATAAACTGAAATATATGGGAATAACAGGAAAAGTAGGGAAATGGATATATAATTTCCTTAGTGAGCGGCGGCAAGTCGTTACAGTACAAGGAGTATCTTCATCAGAATCAGAGGTCCTCAGCTCAGTACCACAAGGAACAGTATTAGCTCCACTATTCTTCATAATCATGCTAACTGACATAGATGAAGACGTTATCAGAGACAGCACAGTAACATCCTTTGCGAATGACACAAAGATCAGTAGAAAAATAAGAAACCCAGAAGATATAGGATCTCTACAAACCGACATAAACAGAATCTACAAGTGAACGGAAGACAACAATATGAAGTTTAACACCGAGAAATTTCAGCTATTACGGTACGGAAAAAGAGAAGACCTAAAATCCATGGAATATTATACCCCAAATGGACAGGAAATTCAGAGAAATTCCAGAGCAAAAGATTTAGGGGTTGTAATGACAGATGATGCGAAATTTGAAACACAAAATAAGATAGCAGTAAACAGAGCAAAGAGAATAACGGGACAGATATTGAGAACCTTTAAACGAAGGGATAGGAATGTAATGATTCCTCTACTGAAAACCCTGATCATACCGAAATTGGAATACTGCTCGGTTCTAACATCCCCATATAAAAAAGAAGACATTAGACAGCTGGAAGGGATCCAGAGAAGCTTCACAGCCAAGATCAATGGGTGCAAAGAACTAAATTACTGGGAAAGGTTACGCGAACTAGACCTATATTCACTGGAAAGGAGAAGAGAGAGAGAGATACACCATTATTTACACTTAGAAAATAATGGAGAAACTAGTCCCTAATCTTACTCTGAACCCTATAACTCCCCAAACAACGGTGGAAGGTAGAAACGGTAGACTGTGTCGTATTCCCAAATTGAAGGCGAGACAGGGAACATCTTTAACCCTGAAAGAAAATAGTTTTGTAGTGAGAGGACCAAAACTGTTTAATCAGTTGCCCAAAGACCTAAGAAACACGAAGGGAGTTGCAGTGGACATCTTCAAAAGAAGACTAGACGCCTGCCTCAGAACAATCCCCGATGAGCCTGGCGTACTTGGCTCTGTGAGGTGGAGAGCACAAGAAACCAACTCACTACTTCATCAGGCCAACTCGAGAGGAGGGGCGACAAGCTTGACCTTCGCGAAATGAGGAATCATCGCGCGAAACCTTTGTAAGTTGTAAGATTGTAAGATAAGGTATATATACGAGTATGTAATGACATGATTTAATACAGTTAAATAGGCCAAATAAGTTAGTTAAATAATATACAAGAAATAGGATTCAGTATAGAGCGTTTTAAAGATTTGTGTAGTTCCAGGTTTGTGAGGAAAATATCTCAACATTTTTCAGCCATCGAGATCAGTGATGGAAAGTTGTGAGCGGGACGGAGACGAGAGCACACTGAAAGAAAACCGGGAAACAGTTAAGATAGACGTCTGAAGAGAGTAGTGTAGTTGAGAGCTGAGCTGTGATAGGCCTTAGTCAGAGGACAAAGAGTGAAGTGTATTAATCCTTTTATCTCGGGATTTTCAAGAAAAATTCATAAAAAGTTTATTAATTTATTTAACTTGAACAATTAATCCAAACGTCCCGGTATCTTAACGGGAATTTTTAAAGTTACAACTAAACATTATAAGATCGTTGTTATAACGTTTTGATTGTTACCATTTTAGTCAATCATATTTCTTTTCCTTTTGTTTTATTAACCGTGCTAAGTATTTGTTAAATAGAGAAGTTAAACTAAAAGCTATAACAAGGCAGCACGTAACATGCGAAACTGGCCTACTCTCTTCGGAGATAAGCATATCGTCGGTGCACCGAAATAGTGCCCCACTTCCATGTATGCTGATGGCCACAACCAACCATTCTTGAAATTATAGAACACTCGTAATAAGACCTTATTATCATTTCGCAGAGAGGCCTAATATCTACAGAGCGATACGGGGGAAACCCTTCAATCTCTCCGACGTTCTCAGTGTGAACGCCGAATTCTTAAATGAGGACCCGAAAAGTGAGAAAGTCATGCAGATTTCAAGATGGGGCAGGCCACAATCAGAAATTTTAGGGTTATAAACGACCTAACGGAACGAGGAGTGGTCCTATTTTAAGACTTCGGCCCCATATCACGCATTCTGAAGAACAAATGTAATATCGCTTCACTTTGTCTCCGACCACAGGAACCGACTTCTAGCCTGCAAGAAATCGATCATACTGTCGCACGCGAAGCAAAAATAAATGGTTGAAAGGACAATCATGAGAGCCCCGCATTGAAGGGTGTATATTCACCGAAAGGTGTAGGGTCCTGCAATCCCACGCGAAAGGAAAGGTCTCCTACTACTCTTACATGCGCGTAGCATACCATTTTCCCTCATACTTTTACTATAGGACAATATAGTACTAGTAAGAGAGAAAAAGAATCCATCAGCGCAATTCCTGAATTTTTGTTAAAGAAGGTGAAATTTAGTGCACAGTAGTTTCTTACCAAGGAAAACAAAATCCCGTCCGGGATCTGACACGAAACTTTCGATTTTTTCTTTCGGAACCACCTAAATTTTATATTATATATATATATATATATATATATATATATATATATACAGGGTGGGCCGAAAGTCTGGATTCATAGGAAAATATTTATTTTAATACATAAATTACAACAAATGGTAAATAGCTAAATACTTAAAATGAATATCAACTTTAACTCGTAAATACGTATCCGTGATACTGTACAGTGGTTCGTATTCCAGTATAAACAACAAATTATAACAAATGCTCAAATTGGCGGCCTCTGACATCGAGACACTTAGGGATGGAATTTATGATTTTTAATAATTCTTCGAATTGACGTTCTCGAGATGCGTGTTTCATTTGATAATCTTCTTGTTGACTTTACTGGACTATTCGTTAAAGTTTCACATACCACTGCAGAGGTATTTTCATCAGTTGCAGTTTTGGACGACCAGAACGCCGTCGATCATGTACACTTCCTGTTTCTTGAAACGTTTAAACAACTTGCCAACAGTCGCAGGTGTTACTGGATGCTTATCAGGATGATTTCTTGAATTCGGTAGCAACTTCTCTGTGTGTAGCGCCCTGTCTTGCGTACATGAGCACAAGTTCTACCCGGTCTTCTGTTGTTAGATTCGAAGCCATTTCTGGGCTGAAATAAAAAAAGTATTTGAGTATTTATACTGGAGTACGAACTACTGTACAGTATCACGGATACGCATTTACGAGTTAAAGTTGATATTCATTTTAAGTATTTACCATTTGTTGTAATTTATGTATTAAAATAAATATTTTCCTATGGATCCAGACTTTCGGCCCACCCTGTATAATGTATATATATATATATATATATATACAAACTAAGAATGGTCCCCTGAGAAACTTATATGTTAAACACAGACTGTGCATGGAACAAGGAACTCTTCTGGGAAATTACACCCACTATAGTTCGAATAAGTAATGATAAATGACAAATACTATAGTTTTTTCTTTTTTATGATGGAAAGCCCAACGTGGGCACCGGGTTACTTGCAAAGAGGCCCCAAAATATAGCTTCCCTCACAGGTCTAAGGTGGAGTAAGGAGCTTGACCTTCGTCAATGAACAATTCGGGCGGAAGCTAACCAAAGGTTATATATATATATATATATATATGGAGTAAGGAGCTTGACTTTCGTCAATGAACAATTCGGGCAGAAGCTAACCAAAGGTTATATTATATAATATATATATATATACAAACTCAGAATGGTCCCCTGAGAAACTTATATGTTAAACACAGACCGTGCATGGAACAAGGAACTCTTCTGGGAAAATTAAATCCACTATAGTCCGAATAAGTAATGGTAAATGACAAATACCATAGTTTTTCTTTTTCATGATGCTAGCCCGACGTGGGCAACGGGTCTCTCGCAAAGAGGTCCCATAAATATAGCTTCCCTCACCAGCTATCTGCAAAGCAGACAGGATCCAGCTTTGGGACAGGGATCTAGGGTTTAAAGCAAGCCTAGTCCCACTACATTTAGAGCCTCTATATAAGTAAAAGACTCGTTGCATTCACGTCGGATTGAATAAATCAAAGAAAAAGGGGTAACTATTGTATTTTTAGCCAAAAAACCAAACTTAAACCTCAACCGGGACATTGAGCGTCCACTTTTCAAGGCACGTAACACGTCCGTTTAATATACACAAACTCAGAATGGTCCCCTGAGAAACTTATATGTTAAACACAGACCGTGCATGGAACAAGGAACTCTGCTGGGAAAATTAAATCCACTATGGGACCTCTTTGCGAGAGACCCGTTGCCCACGTCGGGCTAGCATCATGAAAAAGAAAAACTATGGTATTTGTCATTTACCATTACTTATTCGGACTATAGTGGATTTAATTTTCCCAGAAGAGTTCCTTGTTCCATGCACGGTCTGTGTTTAACATATATATATATATATATATATATATATATATATATATTGAAAATAACCACGAAGGAAAATTAAAACGCGAAATAGTGCTAAAGCGCTTTCGTCTAATGACATCCTCGGAAACACTGAAATTAATAACAAGATTGAGACTATATATATATATCACAAATAAAAAAAACAAAAATAATATAATTGGTGCAGAAAATATTTTAGGAGGAGCATACAATTCACGTGGAATAGCTAGCAAAGTTTTAGTGCCTTGTCCTTCTTATCTAAATCTGTTATGAATGAATTCAAAATAACAGGATTCGGAACAGATTTGGATAAAAAAGGCAAGGCACGAAAAGTTTAGTAGCTATTCCACGTAAATCGTATGCTCCTTCCAAAATATTTTTCTGCACCAATCATATTGTAATTTTTTTTAATTTCTTCTTTGTAACCTATACTGTCTCAGTCTTGTTATTAATTTCAGTGTTCCTGAGGATGTCATTAGAAGAAAGCGCTTGAGCACTATTTCGTGTTTTGTTTTCCTTCGTGATTATTTTCATCATAAATTTATTCACGTGTTACTTTCGTGAAATAATCTATATAATATAATAAGAGAGCTGTCCGTCTGTCCGTCACACTTTCAGAAATTGTGAGAAAAAATTGTGAGAAAAAAATTCAGAAATTGTATTACGGGCGGCAATGTGAAGCTCAAGATTTTCATGACACTGTTCTTTTCTGTAGTTTAGCAATGGGGGAAGGGTGGGGGTGGGGGTAATGGGGGAGGGGTGGGGTAATGGGGGAGGGGGTTAGCCCCCAAGTTGTATGAATGGGGGTGAGGAGGTTTTGGGAGATACCAGATTCAGAAATGTTGACACAATGTGAAGCTCAAAATTTTCACGGCTGGGTTCTTTTTTTGTAGTTTAGCCTGTCTAACCGTCAGCGAAGCGGCGGGAACTGTACTAGTCTTCATAATTTTCAGATGATTCATAAATATTGAATATACAGGGTGTCCCATAAGTCCCTTTACCTTTGAATCTTTTCCTACAATAATAGGGTGAAGGTAAAGGGAATTATGGGACACCCTGTATATTCAATATTTATGAATCATCTGAACATGTTCTTGCGCAAAATCTCTGAAAACCATACGTAGCTGGCTATGAAAGCAGGATGAGTGTAGAAAGCAACTCTTTCCTGCATTAAATCCCCAAAATAAGGCGGGGTGCTGCAGAGGGCTTAAACGTAGATCAATCCTAAAATGGTACATTTGTAATGATTTAACATCGATACTAACCCTTGTAAAGAGTAGTTCCGTATAAATTTGTTATTTCTCTCACAAATGAAAAGTAATGATGTGCATAAATAACTCAATTCACTTTCAGTTTATTTGTTTATTTATTTACAAATATATACAGAGTTTATATAGATGAGTATAATTTCATTAATAAACACAGATGATGGTATACAGCTGTCCGTTTTCTCATTGTATCAGTTTTACTCGGAGACACTAGCACCGGACCTCCGGTAAATTGGCTTTAGCAAGCGGGCATGCTTTACCGGCTGAAATCTACTAGTTAGATATAATTATAAATATTTTGTAGTAATAGTAATAATAATAATAATAATAATACTTATTATTATTATTATTATTATTATTTGAATATTAAACAGCAAGATATCATTACGTCCCTTTTATGATTTGATAGTAATTACATAAACACAACTGTGTGCTATATTGATACAGTTTGTAAAGCCTTAAAGTCGAAGTATCTAAAAGTGCTATCTGTAAATAATGTTTCACTGATCGCACAGGTTCCCTTTTTGGTATAGATTTTCAGTATAAAGGGTCAAAGGTCAAGGGTCAAAAAGAGATCCAGTGAGTTGCATATAATACGAAACTAGCCAATTTAAAATTTTCATGTCATACGAAATTGTAGTTTACTAATTCACCGATACAGTTTGTAATTTCACGGTCATAATTTTTTCACTCAGTTAATAACTTGTAACACATTATAAATGTTAATATTTGGTTTTTTTTGACGTCGCATATTCTTATAAGAGTCAGTGCGTAAATAGTAAATACTATATTACTGACCATTTTATTAACCTATTCATTGTCCAAATCAACAGTAAACAACATTTGTTTAGAAATATAATAGTTACCAAGTCTTTAATTCCATTTTCAGTGAAAACAACTCAAATAACTTAACATCATACGATACATTCATTAGCTGTAGTTATTTTTTATTTTATTGTTCATTTAACCATTATATAATTCACTTCTAGAGATTCAAAGTTAATAACAATGTGCAGAAATAGTTATTTCATGAAAATTATAAAGCAAAATTCAAGTTGTAGGATGTTAATGAAGTCGTGAAACAACCATGACTTATGAATCTCTGTTAGGTTTTCTGCGACACATTTCATAGTTAGAAACTATATATTGTGGACACACTATTATAATTAGCATTTTAAATCGTGTCAGTCAGTTTCAACAGTAACCCAAACTTATGAGTCACTGTTCAATTTCGTTGTATTTTCTCGAAGCACCTAAACGTATTGATAAAAAAATTCAATACGGATTCATAGGTAAGTTTGGGTTACTGGTATTGAAAGGTACTGAGAAAGTAACCTTACACATTTCTTCGACGGGACGTTCCATTTACCCTCCTATTTCCCTAATTTAACCTAACTTAACCCGTAAGAAGGACACTCTTAAGAATCTTAAGGACACCCCGTAAGAAGGACCAAATTTCGCACGGCCGCTTAGAGAATGTTAACAACCCATACTTATGAATAGCTGTTCACTAATTCACTTTCTCTACATTTTCTTCAATGTGCAGATTTTTCTGTGAACAATTTTTATTTAATAATTAATTTAATAATTAATAATAAATAAACAGAGCTTTCTCTGAAAACATAATCAGAGGTTTATTTCGGGGTTTTTTTTTAATTCATAATTTCCTTTGTTTCATATCTATTATTTTTTGGTTCACTGAAGTATGAATAATAATAATTATGACAAATAATATGAATATTAATTATGAATAAATAATAAGACAAATATATGAATATTAATTATGACAAATATATGAATATAAGACAAATATAAGACAAATATATGAATACATATTAATTATGAATAATAAATGTGACAAATAATATGAATATTAATTGTGAATAATAAATATGACAAATAATTCTTACCTTTCTTACCAGGCGCCTGCCTGGTAGACCTAAAGCGGTCTGTCAGTTGGGAGCCCTCGGACGAGACTCCTCCATGCCTCACGATCTCCACACATCAAGTTCGCCCGTTGGAGACTGATTCCACACTTCTCGACAGCACTCTTGATGTTATCCATCCATCGGATCTTGGGTCTTCCAACTGGTCTTCCGTTTTGAGGAGCCCATTCCAGCATTCTTCTTGCTGTCCTTTCCATCGGCATTCGTTGGACATGCCCATACCATCTCAGTTGGTTCCTCTCAATATTCTCATTAACCGAAGTTACACCCAATCGCCTTCTTATTTCAGTGTTCCTTATTTTATCCAATCTACTTGCTCCTTCTATCAATCTCAGGACCCTCATTTCAGCTGCTTTGCAGTTTTCCCCTCGTCCTTGTGGTTAGGGCCCAAGTCTCGCTGCCATATAGTAAGATTGGTTTCAATATTAAGTATATATGCGTCTTTACCTTTTTAGGGATGTTTTGACCTTACAATAGGGGGTACAGGAAGGAAACATTTCTGCTATATTTAGCAATTCTTTCATTCACCTCTGCATCCATACCCGCATTATTTGTTATCACAAATCTTTTAGAATTTTTTCAAAGCGTGGTTGACGTTTACGATAGTCATTGGGCGGTTGATGTAGTGTATTTAGATTTTCAAAAAGCGTTTGATACCGTACCGCACAAGACTCATTGAAAAAACTAAGGCTCATGGAATCAGGGGTGTAGTAATAAATTGGATAGAAGAGTGGTTGCGAGGTAGGAAACAGAGGGTGGTCGTTGATGGAGCGGAGTCATGTTGGGCTAATGTAGCGAGTGGCGTTCCTCAGGGTTCTTTACTGGGCCACTTGCCTTTTCTTATATATATTAACGATTTAGATGTCGGCCTAGTCAGTACAGTTTCAAAGTTTGCGGATGACACGAAGCTGGGTGGTAGGGCGATTAATGACGAAGATAGAGGTAAAATCCAGGAAGATCTGAATAAAATCGTTGATTGGTCAGTCACATGGCAAATGAGATTTAACGTCGATAAGTGCAAAATTTTACATATACATAGGTTCGCGTAACGGTAATTTTGCGTATAGTATGTCATGGAAAGACTTAACAAGCGTAGAGCAGGAAAAAGATTTAGGAGTTATAGTCACTGGTGACTTAAAAGTAGCGAAACAAAGTACAGCAGGGGTCAATAAAGCGAACAAAGTGTTAGGTTTTATAGCTCGGAATTTTGAGTACAAATCGCGCGATATTATTGTTCCTCTTTATAAATCATTAGTTAGACCCCATTTGGAGTACGCGACCCAAATTTGGAATCCGCATATGCGAAAAGATATGGACAAAATCGAAAGAGTTCAAAGACGAGCAACTAAGATGATTCCGTCGCTTAGGTCAAAGTCGTACGAGGATAGGCTTAAGGAGTTAAAATTGACTACACTCGAGACTAGGAGGATAAGGGGTGATCTAATCCAGGTTTTCAAAATTATGAATGGGTTCGATAACGTAGATAGAGATAGCTTTTTCGAAATATCTCAATATAATATGACTAGAAATAACGGGTGTAAGTTGACAAGTAGAAGGTTCAAGACAGCAGTTGCCAAAAACTTTTTTACGCATAGAATAGTAAATAGCTGGAATAGTTTGCCGGTAGAAGTAATTAGTAGCACGTCTATAAACATGTTTAAAAATCGATTAGATGCATATGTTGATAGATTGGGTATAGTTTAAGGTAGTAAAATTAAGGCCTTGTGGTTCGGAACCCACGTAAAATTGTAGGTCCCCTCCGTCACCACGGAGGACATGCACAATACACAATTACGAACACAGTTAGGTAGACCAGCCATGAGTGGATCCTAGGGTCTTTGTTGGTCTGAACCATTATAACATTATATAACACACTACCAAGGTATTTAAATGTGTCCGTCTTTTTCATTTCCCTTCCCCCAACAAAGATTCCCCTCGTTACCACCATATATTCAGTTTTATCATAATTCAGTTTCAGTCCATACTCCCTCAATCTCTCATCCCACCTCTGCATAATTCTCTCCAGGGATTGTGCTGTGTTAGTCCCAACAGCCACATCATCAGCATATCCAAAAATTTCTATTTCCTCTTCAATTTCCTCAGTTATGTGTTCCATAACCCTGTTGATGTAGGCAATAAATAAAATGGGTGACAGAACGCTCCCTTGTTTAACTCCTGTACTTACATCAAACCACTCCTCCGATCCCACCACCGTGCTCTGGGAGACCCTATAGGTGCTCATACTGCTCTCAGAAGCTTGGGTGGCACTCTCTCACTCAAAACCATCCACAGCTTCTCCCTGGGCACACTATCAAATGCCTTCTCCAGATCCAAAAAACATATGAAGCGGTCCAAAGTGAATTCTCGGCTCTTCTCAAGATATTGTCTTATGGCTGAAATTTGATCTATAGTACTCCGGCCTGCACGAAAGCCACATTGATACTCCAGTAACCCAGGTTCCAGTATGTTTCGTATTCTATGTTCCAAAATCCTTTCATATATTTTCTCCACATGACACATCAAAGATATGCCATGGTAGTTTTGACATTCCTGCTCACTTCCCTTCTTTTTATATATAGGACATATAATTGCTCTGCCCCATTCTGCCGGTACAATTCCCTGCGACCACACCACCCGGAAAATGCTTAGCAGCCAGTCCACAGCAGGATCACCAGCTGCTTTTAGTGTTTCTGTGACAATTGCATCCGGCCCGAGAGCTTTATTATTCTTCATCCTCTTTAGTGCTTGAATAACCTCCTCTCTAGTGATCTCTCTGTCCCCCTCATGCTCCTCCCGTTTCCTCATCATATTGGTTCTCGTTATTCAAAAGCTGTCTAAAGTATTCGTTCCAGCGTGCGACCACCTCGCTTTTATCAGTGAGGACTTCACCATGCGCATTTTTAATCGCCACTGTTGTTTTCTTGCTTTCTCCATTTTTATACTTCTTAGCCATGCTATACAGTAACTTCTTCGAGCCTTGAAAATCCTCTTCTAAGTCTCTACCTATTTTCTTCCACACAGAGCGTTTCGTTCTTCTTTTAACCTCGTTGGTGTGGTTTCTCATTTGGACATATTCTTGCCTTGTTTGTTCATTTCTATCCTTAAGCCATCTCCTAAAAGCACGCATCTTATTTGTCACTGCCTCCTTTACCTCCTGGGTCCACCATGCCGTCTTTTTCTTTTTTGACCCTCCAACCACCCTTTCTCCAATCACCTCTCGCTGTATTCCTCCCATCGTTCTCCTAAACTCAACCCAAACCTCCTCCACTATTTCCGTAGCTACCCTTTGTCCGAAAGCTCCTCAGTTCTAGTTCTAATCTCTTCCAGTTTTTCTGGTATATTCTCCGTGCATACTCTTCTTCTCCTAGGCTTTTTTATATTTTGTGGTACTGGAAGCATAATTTTGGCTTTAACAAGTCTATGATCCGAGTCAAAAGACACAGATGGTACTACTCTTACATCTTTCACCAATGACTTTTTACCCACCACAATAAAGTCTATCTGAGACTTCTTATCATAATCCCGGTTCTACTATTCCATCCATACCACGTATAGAGATGTGATTCCTGGTGCTTAAAAAATGTGTTCATTATACTAAGAACATTTCTTGCACAAAAATTTACCAACATTTCCCCTTCCAAATTTCTCTCCCACACTTGGTCCTCATAATCGTAACATGACTGCCTAATTTTCCTAATTAAATAAGTTACTGCTTTCATAATGTTTTCTTTAGTTATTCAGCACATTCTATGTAGAGAACGTTCATCTTGTAGGTAAAACAACGATATTCAATTTTAAAAACTTTTAACCATAAATCACAAAATTCATTTAAAATCACACCATTCATGTAACTCAAATACAGAAAAGATATTATATAGTCACAGAGTATTTACACATTTAAATTACGATATAAGGCATTATGAAAAAAAAATCTGAACGACGCCCCATCAGCAGCCCAGCGTCTTAACCACTAGGCTACCCAGGAGTACCCATTCATCTTCCAGCCAATTTCTTTTCTTTTCATTGTGCGGAAGGATGAACAGCTAGGTTTTGATGAGCGTTGCCTGCCATCACTGGATCACTGGGTCTCGATCCTGCGGCCGATGGACTCGTAGTCAGCGACGCAAACCACTACATCACCGAGACGCATTATATATATATATATATATACATATATACATACACACTTTCTGCACTAATATTTATGAAGAGCAACTGTGGGTTAATTATAAAAAAAGGTTCTTGCAGAACCCGAAATTTGCTTTATTATTTGCTTTAGACTGTTGCATAAGTTACATTTTAAGATGCCTGGCTTATCAAATGTTCGCTAACCACAACGTTTCGACCCTCCATGAGATAACAAGATATGTTCAGTACAGTCTAATGCGAATTAAAAAAACTCAGAGAATCCAGTTGTCCACGCTATTTCATCAGTCCTGTTTTGTGTCTTCTGGACCATGGACTTCTTGGCATGAAAGTTTGTCTATAGCTTCACTTAACTCCTCCTGCATAACATGTAATTTTTAATTTTTTATTTTTAGTATTAGCTTTGGGTTAGTTCTTAGTTGTTATTATTAATTTTATTTTTACTTGTTTCATTACGTGTATTATGTTTATTTATTCTTTAGGCCTAATTTTTTAGTTTTTAAATTCATTTTTTAATTAAATTTATTGTTTAATTAGTTGTATCGTTTATTACCTTGATAAATATTGTACTTTTTTTTATGGGATTTATGTCCTGCCAATAAAGTTTATCATTATCATTGATTCATTGTTGTCATATATATATATATATATATATATATATATAAGAAAGTGCAAGACAAAGTGGGCTAAGGGCGAGCGCCCGCAAAAGTGACCTCTCCGCAGTAGAAGGAGAGAACCAAAAACAAGGTCTCCAAAGCTTAATGATGCCATTTTTATTAATATAAATTTTGAAAAGATTGTGTAGTGTGTAAGATGCATGTATGTGTAGTAAGGAAAAGAGGGAGAAAGAGCATGCTGGACTGCTCACAGGGTAGCTGAGACACGGAAAAAGATCAGCTAAGGAGGAAGTGACAGGAGAAACGGGAGTTTCAGCACTCCCTGTCTTCTGCCTAATATCCCCTCCTGGAGTACTTCCCTTGTCGATTGGTGTTTGCACTCTCCTCCTTGTACTGTAATATATATATATATATATATATATATATATATATATATATATATATATAAGTTATTAGATTTAACTACCACGTCCATTATTATTATAATAATATATAGTTATAGTTTAATTTATTCGGTGAAAAATAAGCTATGAATTTAAGTTTCTAAATATGTGAATGATTAATAACGATTGTATGATTTTTAATTTCTTTATAGTTAATTTGGACATTTAATTCGGGACGAAAGGACTTTTATACATTTTAAAACAGCATCAAATTTCCCCATTTTTCAATTCATTTTTCCTCTTTGATCTAAATGGTGGCTCGTAATAACTATAACTAACATGAAGTTAAAATAAATAATTAATTCGGGTCAAGAGGTCCTACCATATCATGCCGATAAGAATTTTGTAACTGGGAAGAAGCTAACAAAATTAGCTTATGGACGTTTATATTAAGGCAAGTTATTGTTATTATAACATCATGCCAATAATAACAAAATTTATTAAGAAATACATTTAAGTAAATTAAATTGTTAATATAAAAGCGTAGTACTTTTTTATTTTTTTACGCAGGAGGGAGGGGCCAAGGGAAAACGTTCGCGAAATTAGTCCCCTTAGAAAAAGAAGGAGAGAGCCGAAATCATGGTCCAGAGTTTTCGAGATAACTGGACACTCTGAGTTTGAAAGATAGTCGGGTGGTTTTAGACAGGAGGAAAAATGGATTGAAGAGGGTTGTTCCAGAGGTGACTAGTTTAGTAGATGAAAGATTTAAAGGGTTAAATTAGCGATTATTATTATTTAATACCAGTTTATGACTTTCATCCATTAATCCTTTATAAAAAGTCAATATTTAACATTTTTCCAAGAGTCAGAGATGCGAGATGGAATGGCTAACATAATTTTAATGATAAAAGAAGAATCTTTTGAGTAAAGATGATTTGCATTTAAATAGGAAGAGAATTGCTTTACATGGAGGACTTTTAGAAGACAAATAGTTCTTTGGGGTTTCGAAAGATAACGTTAGATTAAGTAACAACAGAGGGGATAAATCATCAGGGTATACCCAACATTAGTAATATTGTTAAAGTTTTAAAGTCGGATTATGCTTGGAATAGGCAGTGGAAAAGCAGTGGAACAGTTAAAATTGAGAGGTTGAAGTGTTTTTATACGAATAATGATAATGATAATCTTTATTGGCAGCAAAGAAAGCCAGTAAAAATTACAATATTCATTAAATTAATAAACGATATAACTAATTAAACAATAAAAATAACGCACGTAATGAAACGAGTAATAATAACATTAATAATAACAACTACCCAAAACTAATACTAAAAAATAAAAAATATCATTTACTGAAAATTTCAATGTTGTGTCAAGTTGAGCGAAAGACAAATACTTTCACACCAACAAGCCCATAGTTTAGAAGACAAAGCAGGAATGACGAATAGCTTGGACAACTAAATTGTCTGAGTTTTAGATTCTTCGCATTGAGCACGTCTTGTTACCCCATGGAGGCTCGAAACGATGTTATAATGTTATAATGTTTCGGACCAACAAAGACCCTAGGATCCACTCATGGCTGGTCTACCTAACTGCGTTCGTAATTGTGTATTGTGTATGTCCTCCGTGGTGGCGGAGAGGACCTACAATTTTACGTGGGTTCCGAACCATAAGAACATAAGAAATTTATGTAAAAACTGCCTGTACATTGGCAACGACTAATTTTTACAAAACTAAATAATTATCAATTTAAAACTAATTAATTATCGATTTAAAACTAAAGATAGAATCTCTGGATCCAGAGGATCAAGTCATAATAGACTACTATCCACAAATATGCTACACTCTATATCTATTTATAATCGACATGCAAATATATCAGATCCAAAGAATCCAGTCAATTTCATTACGGTATCCATCAATTAAAGATGTGATTAGCAAACATTTGAGAAGTTGAGCATCTTGGAGGTAACGTATGCAGCAGTCTAAAAGATCTATTATAAAGAAAATTTAGGCTTCTACAAGATCCTTTTTTATAATTAACCCACAGTTGGGACCCATAGATATTAGTGCATAAAGTACAAAAAAGAACGTATTTAGTTTTGCTTGTACAGAATATGAAGTTTCTTATAATTATGTTTGCTTTAGCACAGTAACTTCGATATTGTTTCCTTATTTCTGAGTCGTCACCAGGGCCGTTTCCTGGCATAAGCAGACTAAGCGGCCGCTTAGGGCCCCGCTGCTACTAGGGGGTTCCTAGACAGGCTCCCAGGTCATAGCTCAGTGGGCAAGAATAGGAATATAGCTGAAGTTATTATTATTATTATTATTATTATTATTGTCGTCGTATTAATTAAAGTTTTTGTATGAGACAAATGTGATAAAACGGAGACAAACGAAACGTTTTGGTCGTTATGTGTAAATAACTATTGTGAGATCTTATTTCTTTATTATTTAACTTTATTCTTACTATATGCTTATACTTTCCTAAATGCTTAATTTTTCTAGTATTGTAAAACATTATTTCACTAATTTACTACCATAATTATTAAGAGATTTTGTAACACTTTAAAACCTAGGATTATTTTCGTTATGTTTTCAAGTTTATTAATTCTTTTCTCATCTTTTCATCTTTTTCAGATAATGTGAATTTTGTTGGTTACAGTAAAACCTAAATGGTCTGATTATTTCAATGTATTTGATTAACGTTACAATTATAACAATTATTATTATTATTATTATTATTATTATCATTATTATCATGATTATTATTATTTAGCAGATTAGTTGTGGTTAACTAGATGTGACTTCGTGCATCTTGGAAAATGAAACATTATCCATCAGGAGCTGAAAAACGGAAAAAGAAGAAAATAGAGGAGGAGAAGCTTTCCAGTAGCACAGGTGAGATGTGCCACTTGTATATTCTTATGATTACAGTTCAGGCAACTAGGTTAGGTAGACCATCAAGCTAGGCAAGTGCTCAGGAATCGTGTACAGTAAGCTAGTCTCTGTAATATTTATAATATTTCGAAATGTGAAATTTAATGGATCACATCACCTCAAATTCTGTTCACACAGATCAATTATCAAACAAGATAAGAAAGTATTTTAGCAAAAATTAACAGAATATGTAATGTTATGTTCTTCTCAGGAGCACTACTGAAATATTTGGAAAAGCCATCCTCAGCAAAGCCTGATGAGCATCATGAGCCAACAGCAGGACCACCCTCTATGCAACCTCAAACACCAGTAGAAGTAGAGCCTGATGAACCAACAAGTGGCCCATCTTCTGTTCAGCTTGAAACACCACACACAGGCATTTCTACTGAGCAACAAGAACCAAGATCTGCTCCACCGCTTGATCCGTACGACTGGCCAGTTGTCCTGTCAGATGCCTTGAAGACAGATCTGGTGTCTCGAGGACCATTTCAAATCAGTCCAGATTTCACATTTCCTAAAAGAGAGGACGGTAGAAGCGGTCATCACCATTACATGTACAGAACATTAATTAATGGGGAAAAAATAAAGCGAAGCTGGCTGATGTACTCTAGAAGGAATGATGCTCTTTATTACTTCTGCTGCAAGTTGTTTTCAAGGAAGTCGTACAAACTAATTACGGATGGACTTTCAGACTGGATAAACGTTGGTTCGCTTCTGAAAGGCCATGAAAATAGTTCAGAACATGCAGATAACATGGCAACATGGAAGGATCTGGAACTGCGGCTAAAAACTGGGAGGACCATTGACCAAACTGAAATGTCATTAATGGAGGTAGAGCGAAGACGCTGGCGAGATGTTCTCACACGTCTTGTAAGTATAACCCAATTACTGGCAGAGAGAAACCTTGCTTTCAGGGGGTCTTCCTCTACATTGTACAATCGAGACAATGCCAACTTCTTGAAGAAGGTTGAGCGCGCTTGCCAAATTTGATCCAGTGATGAAACAACACATCAGCAGAGTCGAAAGTGGCCAATATAGTCATTCAAGTTACCTAGGAAACATCATTCAAAATGAGCTCATTGGGTTCATTAGTGGGAAGAGCTTGGATGCCATTGTTGTAGAAATAAAACAAGCTAAATATTACTCACTCATTTTAGACTGCACTCCAGACATAAGCCACCAAGAACAGATGTCGATTATTATCAGAACTGTTAAAATGGGTGAAGTACCAGAAATAAAAGAATACTTCTTGGGCTTTCTTGAGGCTTCAGAAAGTACAGGCCTGGGTTTATCAGTTCTGATTCTGAAGAGACTAGATGAACTGAATATTCACTTTGATGACTGCAGAGGACAGTCATATGACAACGGAGCGAACATGAAGGGCAAGAACAAAGGTGTTCAGGCAAGGTTATTAGAGAAGAACTGTCGTGCACTCTATGTTCCATGTGGGGCTCACACTCTGAATCTTGTAGTGGCTGATGCAGCTAAAGCTTCCACAGATGCCATCAGCTTCTTTGGCAACGTACAAAAATTGTACAACCTTTTTGCAGCAGCTACACAGAGAGGGACAATCCTAAAGAAGCACGTAAACATAACACTCAAGTCTTAGAGTGAAACCAGGTGGGAGCCGGCTTAAGAGCATTGATGCTGTGCGATACCAGAGCCACAACATCAGAGAGGCCCTGTTGGAAGTCAGAAACAATGCCACAGATGCCATAGCCAGGACTGAAGCACAAGCACTTGCAGAGGAGGTAGGGTCTTATCGCTTTCAGATTCGCACAGTAGTATGGTATGACATTCTTCATGCAGTTAACCATGTGAGCAAACTTCTGCAGTCTCCTACAATGCAGTTTGATGTTGCAGTCAACCTCCTCACAAAAACAAAAGACTCACTCACCAGCTACAGAAACACAGGTTTTGTTGCAGCACAAGTAGTAGCTAGGGACATATGTGAGGAAATGAATGTGGAGGCTGTGCTGAAGGAGAAGAGGCTCAGATCCACAAAAAAGCACTTTGCTTACGAAGCTCCTGACGAACCATTTACAGAAGCCTTAAAGAGGCTGGAAGTCAAATTTTTCAATGTGGTGGTGGATTGTGCCATCGGGTCAATAAATGAGAGATTCAAAACATTAGATGATGTGAGGGACACATTTGGGGTTCTCCTAAACTTCACCACAATGAACAAGGAAGACTTGTCCTGCAAGTGTGAAAAGCTCTCTAAGATACTGAGCTCTGGAGCCGACTCTGACATTGATGGAAGAGAACTGGCCCTCGAAATTAAGAACTTGCCGACTTTACCTTCACACAACATGACTGCATTGGAGCTTCTCTCCTTCATTCATCAGAAACAACTGGAGGAACTATACCGTACCCCAATCTCTGGGTTGCACTAAGAATTGCCTGCACTCTACCTGTGACAGTAGCGTCAGCCGAGAGGAGCTTCTCTAAGATGAAGCTAATCAAGAACTACCTCAGATCATCAATGGGGCAGGACCGCCTCAATGGCCTTGGCATCATAAGCATCGACCAGGACGTTGGCAGGGAGATTTCATATGATGATGTTATTGATGATTTCGCCCAGAAAAAATCTAGGAGGCAAAAATTTTGAAGATACGAACTGTTCTGTATAAATGTTAGCTATTACACGATTGTATCGTAGAGTTAGTAATTGTTTGGTAGCTGATAATTGCATTATTTTTTTATACATAGTTCTGTGTCATTTATTCTAAATAATGTATAAGCTAATTTTCAGGAATTTCATGAAGAGTATTTTTTCTGTTTGTCTTCTGAAAGTACATATTTGTTGTTTTGGATATAAATGTTTCATTAAAATTGTTTCATAATTGTTTTTTATTAACACAGCCATTTTTTGTATGTGTGTGCTGAGGTGATGTAATAAGGGGTGAGTTGGTGGATGGAGGGGTGGGGCTTCAAATGGGTATACTGCTTAGGGCCCCCTAATGGCTAGAAACGGCGCTGGTCGTCACTCAAGGAGCTGGTGATAACTTGCCCCAGATACTTATATTCTTGTACTTGCTGTTGATTCGCCTTTCATTCTTAAAATAATATTAGGTGTTTGGCTTAAGTTTTCAGGATGAAATTGCATATCCTTATTTTTGGTAACATTAAAACTGTTATGGTCCTGCGAATATAATTTGCAAATTTTTATAAGATGATCCAGACCTTTAAGTTATCCTCATGTTATATATGCAACACTCTCACTCTTGCCTGGTTAAGAGAATTAAGTAATTAATCCATCAATATACGCATTTTAAACAGCAAAGGAGAGAGAGCAAGGAGCCTTGTCTAACTCTGTATGAGGAACCAAAACATTCGGACAATACAGTGCCCCATCTAACCATAAAAGTTTGGCGATTGTACCAAAATTTCAATATATATTTAAAATATACAATGACACATTCCTATCTTTTAATTTTTAAATAGAATATTGCAGTTCACTCTATCACATGCTTTGCTTATATCGAAGCAATAACAAAAGTTGTTGAATTACTGTCTATATATTTAAATACAATTTCCTTTAAAACATAAATACACAGATCAGTTGAATGGAACCTTTAAAAAACAAACTGATTAGGAGATGTCCATAAATAATCATTTAGTCGGCGTAGCAAAAGTTTCTCAAGTAGTTTTGAGGAGGAGACAATAGCAATAGACCTGTAGTTATCGCTGGATAGAATGTCCCCATATTTATTTTTGACAAGTGGGTGTGACATACCCTTATAAACTCTGTAGGAATATAACTGTGAGCAAGCATGGCTGAAAGAGTCGTGAGATATGAAGATTCATCACAACATTAGCATATTTTTAAATGCTCATTCGACAGTTCATCTATATCTAGGTAGAATGTATTTACCTCTTTAATTACTTTTAATTTCAGGCAGTGAAGTCCCCATATTTTCAGTGACCTCTCCTCTTCAGTGATTAGGTGTGCTGTACCGGCTCCGCAGTTTCTTCGCCCCCACTCAGTTACTCACTGTACAGGGGTCTTGTCCGCCGCTGTATGGAGTACGCTCAGTGGCGGTCCTAGCTTACATGACGCCCTGGGCGAACCTCACCTTCAGCGCCCCCCCCCCCTGTTCGCCAACACACACACATTCGAATCCCCCCAAAATAAGGACAGACATAACTCTTTCACAAAATAACTTTTTATTGGACTAATTGTTGGAACTTCAGAACCAAAACAAAGACTCAAATTTCTGAATTTTACAAATCCTTCATCACGTAAATAGAATAACTCACTTAAGAGAATGTAATTATGATACTATGAACAGGAAAAATACAAATTAAATTGCACAACTGCCATAAATAAACTAGAGAATCAAATTTCTAAATTGTACAAATGCTCTATCACATAAATAGAATAAGACACTTAAGAGAGGGTAATTATTATGCTACACTTTGAACAAGAAACAAAATAAATTGCACCACAGCACAACTGCCATCTAAAGCCTGACTCTTCTTACCTTCCTTGATGCAAAGTCATGAATTAAATCATCATATGAAATCTGCTCAGCAATTGTATGATTTATACTGATGATGGCCAGACCGGTAAGGCGTTCCTGTGACATAGTTGACCTCAGGTAGGATTTGATGAGCTTCAGCTTTGAAAAGCTCCTCTCTGCTTCAGCAACAGTGACTGGAAGAGTAAGACCAATTCTGAGAGCAGTCCACAAATTTGGATATATTTCAGAGAGCTCCCTTTCATGGATAAATGTCAGCAGTTCAAGCAAGGATATGGTCTTTGATGGCAAGTCAGGCAAGTTCTTCAGCTCCTGTGCAAGCTCTCTGCCATCCAAGTCAGATTGTCCCTTAAAGTGTAGTGTAGTACTAAGGTTCACACATTGTTCTGTCAGCTCCTCAAATGTGAGATTTTGGAAATGTGTCAGCACTCCAAACTTCTCTCCCACAATTTCCAACGTGGAAAATCTTTCCTGAATGGCTGATGTTGCAGCATCAACCACTGCATTGAAAAATGTCACCTCCAGCTTCTTCAAAGCATCAATCAAGGGCTCATCAGATGCTTCATAGGAGAAGTGCCGCTTTGTGAACCTCAGCCGTTTTTGTTTTAACACAGCCTCCACATTCATTTGTTCACAGATATCTGTGGCTGCCATTTGTGCAGCCACAAAACCTGTTGCCCTGTAATTGCGGAGACCTCTCTCTGTTTTTTAGGAGATTTACTGCAACATCAACGTGCATGCTAGGAGACTGCATCTGCTTGCTCACATGCTGATTTGGCACAACAGGTCATGCCACACCACTGAACAAATGGCGAAGCGGTATGACCCAACCTCCTCTGACAGAGATTGAGCCTCGACCTTTATTACAGAGTCTTTGGTGTGGTCCCTCACCTCGATCAGTGCATCTCTCACTGCAGCTGCCTGATATCTCAGGGGCTCCACACTCTTGATCTTGCTTTCCCACCTTGTATCAGACCACATCTTCAATGTGATGTTCACATGTTTTTTCAAAATGGCCCATCGTTGTGTGGAGGCTGAAAACAAGTTGTAAAGCTTCTGCAAGATGCCAAAGTAACTTGTGGCATCAATAGATCCCTTAGCAGCATCGGCCACAAGCAAATTCAGAGAATGAGCCCCACATGGAACAAACAGAGCTCTGGGATTAATTTCTAGGAGTCTGGATTGAACACCCTTGTTTTTTCCCCTCATGTTGGCCCCGTTGTCGTATGATTGTCCTCTACAGTCCATGAAAGGAACTTTTAGCTCCTCCAGTCTCTTCAGAATCAGAGATGCCAAATGTTGACCAGTGGACTCCTCTGCCTCCAAAAACCCCATGAAATGTTCCTTTATATGGGGCTTCCCCTCCATGACACAACCCGAATCACAACTGACAACTGTTCAGTGTGGCTGATATCTGGAGTGCAATCTAGAATTATTGAAAAAAACTTTGATTGTTTGATGTCGCTCACCATTGCTGAAATGGTCTTGCTGCTCGACAAATCAATGAGTTCGTTTTGTATGTGGTGGCCGAGGTAGCTGGTGTGACTGGAGGTCCCTTTTTGGACACGGTTAATGTGCTCTTGCATTATAGGATCAAATTGTGCCATCAGTTCAACTTCTTTCAGAAAATTGCCATTTGATGGTGAGAACAATTTTTCTGTATGTCCCCTTAGTGCCAAATTCCTAACTGCCAGAGAATGCACAATAGCAGTGAGACGTGTCAGCACCGCTCTCCATCTCAACTTCTCAGCCTCCAGAAGTGCCATCTCCTGCTTGTCAATGGTCTCCCCCTTTCTCATCCTCACTGCCAGTTCTTTCCAGATTTTCATAGAATTTAGGTGTTCTGAACTGTTGTCATGTGATGTGAGCAATGAGCTTGCATGCTTCCAGTCCGAGAGTCCCAAACTTGTTAAATTTATTTTCCTCTTGGAAAATAATGTACAACAGAAACAGAAAAGGCTGTTGTTTTTTAAGGAATAGACCAACCAACTTCTGGTTATATTTTCCCCACTAACCAATGACTTCCTGAAGTATTGATGGTGGAAACTTCTTCCGTCACTGTCGTTTCTAGGGAATACAAAGTCAGATGGTACTTGACTTGGTCCCCTGGAAACCAGTTGTGTCCGAATTCTCTCAGTCAGAACTGAAGGCCAGTTAGCAGGGTCGGTGGACAGAGACTCATCCTCAGGAGGCGATTCTGCTCCAGGCCTTTCTAATAGAAAGAACAAGAGCATTACTCATTAGTATACACACCTAAGTTAGATAACACATTATTCACAGCACTTTGTTATGGTGGTGGTGTTATGGAATTATGGTGGTGAAACACCACACATACCCAGTAACCCAGACCCAGTGATAATAACATTATAATTTATAACTGTTTGCAAAATGCTTTGCAGGGATGCACACACATACACATACACACACACGCACACACTCACAGACATATGTGCACACAAACTCACCTGAAGAGTCCTGCCGGGGAGAAGTAGAAGCAAATGGGTCTTCATCCTCAGGATCAGACTGCATTTGTGGAGACATATGTGAGGCTGAGGAGGTAGATGGCTCCTCAGCCTCAATAATGGCAGAAGTAGACGGCTTCTCATCCTGGCTAGTGGCAGAGGGTGTTCCAAAATATTTCAAAAGTGCCCCTGCAAATAGTAAAATAGAACATAACAGACCAATGCATGAATAGGCTAGTACAATTAATTTAACATGTTATTAAGCACAATTTATTAAACTTTTAGAATAGGAAACAAATGAATAATACAACCTCCTTGGTTAATGGCTAATTATATACATAATAGTACACTTCAAATGACTCAGAAAGCTATATCACAAAATAGCAGTGCAATATAGCAGTGAAGAGTAGATGACATAGCTCTATACCTTTATCTTTTGCTCGTTTCTCCTCTTCTTCTTTCCTCTTTTTTCTAAACTGAGCACCTGATAGCTTTGACCTCTTCTTATCCATTTGCGGTTATTTGACAGACCTTAGTGGCTTAGTGTGAAGATTCGTTCTGTAATAAATAATATACATTTCACTATTTAACCAAACCCAGAAAAATAACATTACATATGTTAAAGTATGGGCCTTTATTCCCAATAATATTAATCTGGAAGCATTTTGCATTGTTTAGGTCTTTTATGGGAAGGTTTATGGAAAATGCAATAGATGGTTTTTTATTAATAAAAATATATTTATTGATCTTTTATTATTTATTTTATTTTATTTTTTATTTTTATTTATTTCTTTATTTATTTATTCTTATTTTTATTTTTATTTTTTTTGCAGGCGCTCATGCCGCCCCTCCACAAATGCCGCCCTGTGCGGCTGCCCATATTGCCCATATGAGGAACCGCCACTGAGTACGCTTCTCATGTGCCGGGTGGCTCAACTCATGCAGCTCTATTTGACGGGGTGGAATCAAAGGCCTTTCGTCTCATCACTCCTCTCTCTTCGCCGCAATGTTGCCTCACTTTCTTTACTATTTGGATAAAATATGGCCTTCTTCCCTTTCTGAATCCTTTTCCCACGGTTGCAAATAAAATTGCTATTATATTACACATTATAATGTTATATAATATTATAATGTTTCAGACCAACAAAGACCCTAGGATCCACTCATGGCTGGTCTACCTAACTGTGTTCGTAATTGTGTATTGTGCATGTCCTCCGTGGTGGCGGAGAAGACCTACAATTTTACGTGGGTTCCGAACCACAAGGCCTTAATTTTACTACCTTAAATTATACCCAATCTATCAACATATGCGTCTAATCGATTTTTAAACATGTTTACAGACGTGCTACTAATTACTTCTTCCGGCAAACTATTCCAGCTATTTACTAATCTATGCGTAAAAAAGTTTTTGGCAACTGCTGTCTCGAACCTTCTACTTGTCAACTTACACCCGTTATTTCTAGTCTTATTATATTGAGATATTTCGAAAAAGCTATCTCTATCTACGTTATCGAACCCATTTCATTTTAAAAACCTGGATTAGATCATACCTTAGCCTCCTCGTCTCGAGCGTAGTCAATTTTAACTCCTTAAGCCTATCCTCGTACGACTTCGACCTAAGTGACGGAATCATCTTAGTTGCTCGTCTTTGAATTCTTTCGATTTTGTCTATATCTTTTCGCATATGCGGATTCCAAAATTGGATCGCGTACTCCAAATGGGGTCTAACTTATGATTTATAAAGAGGAACAATAATATCGCGCGATTTGTACTCAAAATTCCGAGCTATAAAACCTAGTATTTTGTTCGCTTTATTGACCCCTGCTGTACTTTGTTTCGCTACTTTTAAATCACCAGTGACTATAACTCCTAAATCTGTTTCCTGCTCTACGCTTGCTAACTCCTTCCCTGATATACTATACGCAAAATTACCGTTACGCGAACCTATGTATATGTAAAATTTTGCACTTATCGACGTTAAATCTCATTTACCATGTGACTGACCAATCAACGATTTTATTCAGATCTTCCTGGATTTTACCTATCTTCGTCATTAATCGCCCTACCACCCAACTTCGTGTCGTCCGCAAACTTTGAAACTGTACTGACTAGGCCGACATCTATATCGTTAATATATATAAGAAAAAGCAAGGGCCCAATACAAAACCCTGAGGAACGCCGTTCGCTACATTAGCCCAATATGATCCCGCTCCATCAACGACCACCCTCTGTTTCCTACCCTGCAACCACTCTTCTATCCAATTTATTATAATTCCTCTCTGTTATTTAATCAACTGCTTTATTAATATTTTTAGATTTTATCCCCCCCTCTTTCCGGGCCCCGGGGATTTAACCTGGCTTCCCCGCCCTCTCGGCGGCCCTGCGTGGGGCTTTTCATATATACATATATATCACATTATAAGGATATAAGGTAGATGTTTTGATGCATATCTGGCAAATGATAGGCTAATGGGGTTGGGGGCCCCAAAAATACTAGAAACGGCCCTGGTGTATAGTATCAGGGCCGGGAGACTAGTTTATTTTTATTTACCTAGTTTCTTGATGATCATCTCTTCAGTTATTGCAAAAGAACTTTTTATTTTTTTATTAAAAAACTCCGCTTTTGGAGTAACAGATCATCAATAAAATGTTCTATTTGTAACTTTTATTTTGCAAGTTGTAAGGCTGTAATATAACTATGTATTGTAGCGATCATATAAATTAAGATGATCTAACAATCAGTGGCGGCTCGTGACTTAAAACAGTTGTGTGCTACAACAACAAAAATTTGATATATATATATATATATATATATATATATATATGCACTAAAATCACAGAATAACACGTGATCTTATTAATAAGCAAACAACCACAGGGAAAAGGAAAAGGAAACACGAAGTCCGAGCGCTTTCGTGATATATTCACATCTTCAAGGAAACAAAAAATTTTTGTTTTGTTTGTTTTGTTTTTGTTTCTCCTTGAAGATGTGAATATATCACGAAAGCGCTCGGACTTCGTGTTTCCTTTTCCCTGTGGTTGTTTGCTTATATATATATATATATATATATATATATATGAAAAATTATTTCACGAAAGTGACACGTGAAAAGTATTTATGATGAAATAAAACCACGAAGGAAAAAAGAAACACAAACGGGTGCTCAAGCGCTTTCGTCTAATGACATCCTCAGGAACACTGGAGTGAAAGGACAGATCAAGGCAATATATAGGTTACAAAAATAAACATACATACATACATATTCATATATATATACATATACATATATATATATATATATATATATATATATATAGTAAGCATAGAAAAAATTGTGGGAGGAGCCAACATTTATAGTTTATGAAACAGATCACAAAAGAATAAAGAAATAAAAATAAATATAAATATAAATTGAGAAAAAATTAATTACCAAATAGTGCCTTAGTGATATATATGTCACAGCCTAAATAATCATAAAGAAATAAACAGGCAAATAAAAAAACCACAAATATACATACATACATACATACATATATATATATATTATATATATATAATATATATATATAAACACTTTTAGCACTTTGGCCGACCTTCAATATAAATTCAAATGGCTTGTTTATGGAACAGGTCACAAAAGAATAAAGAAATAAAAATAAATATAAATATTGTAAGTGGAGTCTATAAATTCAAGCTCAAAAGGGAAGTTTTACAATCAATTTAATAGATGATGCCAAATTGATATATATGTCACAAAGAAATAAAGAAATAAACCACAAAAAAAAAAAAAAAAAATTAATTATTAAAAAATAATAAAAAAATAATAATATAAATTGAAAGATAAATTTTAAGAGAGGCAACCAATTTATAAGGGAAAAAATAACCACATATGCATATTATAGTCACAAACGAATAAAAAAGTACAAGTAAATATAAATTGGAAAAAAAATGATGCCTAGATGATATATAAAGAACAATAAAATATATATACAACATATATACGGTATATATACGAAATATTTACTTGTACTTTTTTATTCGTTTGTGACTATAATATGCATATGTGGTTATTTTTTCCCTTATAAATTGGTTGCCTCTCTTAAAATTTATCTTTCAATTTATTATTATTATTTTTTATTATTTTTTTAATAATTAATTTTTTTTTTTTTTTTTTGTGGTTTATTTCTTTATTTCTTTGTGACATATATATCAATTTGGCATCATCTATTAAATTGATTGTAAAACTTCCCTTTTGAGCTTGAATTTATAGACTCCACTTACAATATTTATATTTATTTTTATTTCTTTATTCTTTTGTGACCTGTTCCATAAACAAGCCATTTGAATTTATATTGAAGGTCGGCCAAAGTGCTAAAAGTGTCTTTATATATATATATATATATATATATATATATATATGTATGTATGTATGTATGTATATTTTGTGGTTTTTTTATTTGCCTGTTTATTTCTTTATGATTATTTAGGCTGTGACATATATATCACTAAGGCACTATTTGGTAATTAATTTTTTCTCAATTTATATTTATATTTATTTTTATTTCTTTATTCTTTTGTGATCTGTTTCATAAACTATAAATGTTGGCTCCTCCCACAATTTTTTCTATGCTTACTATATATATGTATATATATATATATATATATATATATATATATATATATATATATGTATATGTATATATATATGAATATGTATGTATGTATGTTTATTTTTGTAACCTATATATTGCCTTGATCTGTCCTTTCACTCCAGTGTTCCTGAGGATGTCATTAGACGAAAGCGCTTGAGCACCCGTTTGTGTTTCTTTTTTCCTTCGTGGTTTTATTCATCATATATATATATATATATATAAACAACTGATAAATTATAAAATAGAACTAATTCATCGTGAATTATAGTAAATGTTCTGCGCAACTAACGATAGATAGATAGATATAGTACTTACTTATTTACGAAAAATGAAATTCATGCGACGCTCTTTCTTACTGCAGAACTTGTCAATCACCTTTGACCTTCCGGGTTGAAAAATCCCCAAAATCTTTCAGTAGGCACGCCATTGATTACATAACGAAATACTATTACCAACTGTGAATGTTCAGAAATGTCTGTAGTTTCATCTGCCATTAAAGCGACAAAATCAGCTTCTTTCATTTCTTCGATTATCTTTTCACGGCAAACTTCCGACATACAATCTAGCAGTTCATTCTGGATGGTTTTAGAAGTTCCCTTGAAAACATGATTCGATTCTGTGTTCTTTTACCGCACTATCTAAACTACTAACAAAATCAACGAGTCCCAAGAAAATACCCGGATTTTCAGATGTTTCACTCTCATCATGTCCTCTTAATTAAGGCAAGTTCAAAGGCATCGCAAAACTTAATGCAGTCAATTACTTTTGATAATATATATTTGTTCTTTTCTACTTCTTGATTGTGTTTTTTGATGGCGTCATGGTAGGCCCGACTTAACTGTGTTGCAATATTCACACTACCGAGAACACTAAGATCCAACACATTCTTCATATGTTTCTTGTTTTCATTATGCTTTCTAATCAGTGCTTTAAGATGGCCAAGATCTTTCACTGTCGTGTTACTGAATGAATCACTGTTACCAAAAAGAAGGCATGGAAAGCAGAAAAGAGCATCCCGAACATCACAACCACAAATCCAACTATAATCATCATAAATCTTTGTGTGAAATTGTCTTAAATATTCTCGATTGTTGCTTCCCTTGGCTTTCTGACTTAAATTTAAATCGGGAGTTGGCCTACCTAACTTTTTTATTTGAGCTTTTTCATTTAATGTTCTAGATGAAAAAGGTACTTTTAATAAATTGTCCACTGAATTCATATTTGTATAAAAATTAATAATTTATATACAACACTTGAGTAAACAAAAACACATACACACGCATAAAAAGTTTAAAAATCAAACGCAATCGATCGAGCACCCATCACAATGACAAGTGCTGCAGCGACTGGTAGCACATTCACGCCTTATCCGAAACTGGACCGAAAGACACGTCTGCGCATGCGCTTTGTCTGATTTCACTCGATTTGGGTGCTATACTGATGACAGCACATAAGTACGAAAATAGAAATGCAGAGAATGTGCAGTTAAATCGTTTTTTCGTAAATCGGAAAACAATTTAGATCAAATTGGAAATTACAAAAGATATAAGTAATTTTATTGATTTATTATTTAGCTATTTATGTATTTTAAAAACTGATGTGCTGTAGCACGTAAGCACATAATGAGCGGCCGCCACTGCAGTGACAATGTATTTGGAAATATATTTAAATACATTTTCAGTAATGTATTTAATATTTAATTACATTCCTTTTAGGTGTAATGTATCTTATATTTGATTACAATCCTCGGAATATTTTATATTTAAATAATTCAAAAATATTTACGCCCATCTATGTTGATGATAGAGTATCAGCGCGTTTCTCCAAAGAAAATTCGCAAGGGGCCGTTAGAGCATATCATACTTTTCCGAGTCCGAATTTCACTCTGGCTAATATGTATTTTTATGTAAAATTTAATTCTAAGAGGGGTTTCTTTTCTGCAACTTTTCCCAAAAATCGCGTTATCATGTTCAAAATTGCGGTTTTCTGTTCTATGTTGAAATACCGAATATTCAATTGAACACAACCTCATTTTTAACCCATTGTCGTAATTTGTTGCCATTTAGACACATTAACTTTGCTTAACTCTTCAGGTTTAATACATACATACATAAGAAAAAAAATCTGCTCCATTTGAATCTTTGTAACCATTTGGACGCAGAAGGGAAGTTCAACATTCTCTCAATAGATGATCTCTGGAAAGAAGATCTCTGGGATATTCTTTGATGGCAAGCAGGATAGGAACACAAAGGTGTTGAAATATGACGGTGACAGGGAGATTTCATCCTGGCAAAGTGATCGAGGAGCATTACACTATCACATGGGAGCCTCAAGGAAAGTACCTCTTCCATTTCACTCCCGAGGAACCTGAGGAAGGAGAAAAGCCTGCTCATAAGATCGCTCAGGGCCTGCATGAGTGGCTTCTGGATCACGGAGCTGATGAGAGCCTTGTAATGATTGGAGGAGACTCTACCAACACCAACACGGGGTGGTCTGGAGGCGCCATAGCCCTATTGGAGATGATGTTGGGTCGCAAGTGCCACTGGATGATCTGTCAGCTCCATGTGAACGAACTCCCCCTGAGACACTTAATCATCAAGCTGGACGGCCCTGTAACTTCCCGGTCAGGCTTCAGTGGGCCTATTGGAAAACTTCTTGAGAAAGTGAATGAACTTGAGGTCAACTTCAACTTCAAACCAGTGGAAGGAACTAAAGATATCATAGAGCTGCCAGTAGAGATAGTCAAATCTCTCTCCACAGACCAGCACAACTGCTATCTTCTGATCAAAGCCATCAAGTCTGGAAGTCTCAGTCCACAGTTGGCTGGTCTCAAGTGCGGACCTCTGAACCAATCCAGATGGCTCACTACTGCACAGGCCATCTTGCTGTTGTGGATGAGGAAGCACGGACTGAAGGGGGTGTTGAGGAGGCTCGAGGTCCTCGTGAAGTTCTGCCTTAACTTCTACTTCAAAATGTACTACGACATCAAAGTGAAGCACCACCTCAAATTTGGTCCTGCACACGTTTTTTTCAAGCCTGAGGCTACTGAGGAACCAGACTATCGAGGTCAGGAACATCATCTCTGCTGCAGTGATAAGAGGAGCTTACCACGCACATCCCGAGAACATCCTGGCTTCATTCCTGTGCAAAGAGGATGAGCATCAGAGAGCTTTTGCTGTGAGCCAGATAGAGAAGATCAGAGGAAGAGACTTTGGTGATACGACAGTGAGGCCCCATAAAAATCCCAAAGTCAATCTGCAAGCCACTTCACCTGAGGATCTCATCAACTGGGAATCAGAGAATATTTACGAGTCTATTTTCACTTGCAAGATGACCTTGACTGAGCTCGAGGATCTCGGGAAAACTTCACTCAAAGTGGACGCTTTCTCTGTTCATACTCAGTCCTGCGAGATAGCTGTACAGGAAGTCTCAACTGCTTCCCAAGCTGTGTACGGTCACGAGAGGAGATGGGTGGGTGAGAGCCAGGATAGACCATCGAGAAATGCTCCCAGTGTTCAGATCGAAGCAGGACATACTTAAGAGCTTTTCAGGTTCGAGTGGCTGATGAAGAGGCTGAAGCCATTGTTAATGCTCATAAGAGCTGAAAGTCCTCAAAAGATCGTAATATAAGATCTTATGAGGCCACGCTTTTCAGGGATCCAGGAAGAACAGGCGTGTAAACCTACACGTGCAAGTGGCAAGTCTCCCGCTACTCGATCAGAGTGGAGCTGGTGAGCCGCGCCTATTCTTTGAAGAAAAACTTAAAATCCTTAAGTTTTACGTGAAATCTAAAATTTTTTCAGCACCCAGAGGTGTTGAAATACGCAAGAAAGCAAGGATGAGGTCAGAAAGGCAGCTTTTAGACTAAATCATATGCAGAACAGCTGCGCGCTTTGGTTTGGGTGCCCTGAGGCTGCGTTAGGCAGCCTTCAAATCAGAAAATCGCGATTTTGACCATGAAAATGAGATTTTTCGGAAAAGTTGCAAATAATAAACCCATCTTAGAATTAATTTTTACATAGGAATACATATTAGCCACTTTGTTTTTCCAAAATTTCAACCCTGAACCCAGAGTATATGCCCTTAGAGGTCGTGCGTAGATGTGCAAAAAGACAAGTATGCTGACTAACAAATTAAAAAAAAACAAACAAACCCATTTCGAAGCCCAGATCCGTAAACCTTCTCGTAAGCCACAAGCCCATTTGGCCTACCTTTCTGCCTTCATGTTAAACTACTACCACGCAGCCTACAATCTTCAGTTAGCTACGTCGAAACGCAGTACGATAAACCTCTCCGAGGACACCGGCACTTGGCCCACAGTGTTTTGTCACGTCATGATAGACCATTCGTATTCAACGCTTAAACGTCTACACTCTGCCTAATCGGGTAGCCCCTCTTCAGTGTCCTCAATACCGTTCAATTTAACTCTCCCGTTACGAACACGGTTTAGGCCTAATCTGTTTACTGTACCAATACCGTACTTTCATTACTTCAGTTATTATTGGCTTAATTACTTATTATTGCGTGTTCAATACCGCCGATCTCATAACCTAGATTAGTGTTTTTTGTCATTACTGTATTCACTTAACTCTCATACTATACAAACCATTTCTTATTGCTAATAATTAATCAGTCATTGTAATATATAACAATTACCATATGCATAATTGTTAATCACTGAACAAATAACTCATTTTTTCTAATTAACAAAAAACCACAAAGTCATTTCTATTCCCTTATTATATATAGTTTCTTTAGGCTGAATACCCAGACTGTTGACCCTAAGCATTCGTTTCAATTTAATTCATAAATTATAGTCAGCCTACTTTCTAGGTCACTATAAACTGGTGACCTCAAACCATTTTTATTTATTATAGTGAGCCGACACGTAGGCCACTAAATGTAATGGTAGGGAAAGCAGTGAGGCTTTTTCAGTTACTTCAATGTTTGGCCGGGCTATATAATAGTTGCTTGTCCAAATTACGATGTCTTTATTCAACCAATCACCTTGCGATATATTCCTCCCTTTACAATTTAATTTCTACGGATCAAAATCGAAATAAGTATTCTTTCCTACCAAACCAAGTAAAAGTATTTCCACTCTTCGTCCCTAATAGTTTGAACTATAATCATTACATCTTCAAGATGCTTAAACCCATCTACCACCTACGACTTCAATCCATTCGCTATCACCATATATTCAGACTCACCTACGATTATGTGGCATAAAAGTATTCTCTCAAGAGAGAAAAGTTGTTATTTTATACTTAACACGAGTACTGTGAAAAAAATTGGCCGAATGAGAAAGGAATGTAATTAATGCAGAATTGATGCTTGTCACAAGACAATGGAAAACAATAAGTTTGTGTTTTTCACCTGACATATCAGTAAAAGTACCACCTTATCTTCACAGGAAAGATCAAAATGTACTGCTGCTATCGATTTTCTGCCTTATAATCCCTAGGAGTGATTCAAATGTTCAATTCATCTGCAGCCTATTACGCAGGTTGTGAATCGACTGTCCACCACGAGTAAGTTTAAGAGTATGACCATTAAAAGTAGGACGATTCAATGTGTGAATATATTAACTGAAAAGTAATTCAAAACTGTACATCACTAAAACAAGATAAAGCTCCACATTAGTAAATAAACAATTAAAGTTTAAATTTAGTCCGAAGTTAAAATTTGATAAAAAATAATCTATGATTCATTATTATTCGATAGCTTCTGTAAGAGGAACCTGGACCAATAGAAATAGTTACCATTGTACTGTCTTTACAAATTTACACGTGTAATATATCGAGTGTTATTTATTCTTAAGTGAGAAGACAAATTTCCTGAAAACGCACAAACAGTTTATAAATATGTAGGTAAATCTGTTCTGTAAATTTAAAAAATTATAAAAATGCAGCCGCTTCATTAACATACACCACACCACGACTACATCAGTTAAAAACGACGACTCCTTATTTTTGTAAGTGGACTCAAAAGTGCACCATTTAATTAATAAAAATAAACTAGTGCATTAGGACTAAAATGCATTAAACGTTCAAAACTTGCGCATCTGCAGCATTCACTCTTCACACATAGTATTTGCTCTTTAATTAATAAAGGTTTATTAATAAAGGTTATTCAATTCAATAATTATTAAAAATATACATCATTTAACCCGTTTTACAAAAATGGAAGACAAATACACCTAAGTAAAAAATCTCAAAGATACCAGTAACTTCATGTATAAGTATTTTGCCACAAACACTTATGGTATGGATTACTATACAAAAAGGCACACTTCAGAATCAATTTCAAATCTAACACTGTATAGTCGATTCAAAAAGCCTGTCGTGAAACTGTTTTTTAACTGATAGTTACCCGACAATAAGTTTCAGGACGGGACCTTTTAAATCGATTGTACCAAAGTGATTAGGAGTATATTAATTACATTAAAAGCCAAAGATAAGACTGGGTTAAGAAGGCAGAAAATGAATCGAGAAAATGGCCAAACATTATCACTATAAAAACGTTATCTCCATTCATGGTTTACAGATCATGAGATATTAATCACGTTTCACTGACCATGAGAGGTGGTTTACAATTTTTTATTAACTGCACAATGAGCTACCGACATATTTATAATTGTGACTACAGAGTATTTACTAGTAAATGAGTTATTTTATCCTGTACTTTTATGCAGTGCAAAGGTACGAGTACAAATAGTAGTATGAAGTACTCTAGAAGCAGTTCCAAAATTGATTTAACAATTAACAATTTTTTCTCCTATTAAACATTACTTCTGAATGTGATTTGATCTTGGTTTCATCTTAACATGCTAGAACTGCTCAGGAGTGATGACTATATCACCTTACTGTGGTCATTCTACTCAAGGTAAAACAAAAAAAAAACTAAAATAATAGGCGGCAAGAATAAGATTTTAAAAAATTAAAACGGAAATGCTACTGAAAAACTCAATTCTAAAATATTAACTATAATTGACTATAATTAAAAAAATTGCGCTGTTCAGCTGATAATTGTAGTTAAGAAAGGGCGAGTAATTTCGATCTTTAATATAGTTTAAACCATATTTTAACTTCCTGCCATTTGTAATTATGTCACGATAATAGAAATTTCACCAAATAAAAAAATATAAACTTCACTATTAACCAACTTTTTACTTTGTACAAAAAGACTAAATAATTTAATTTAAAGAAGCCCCATTTTCGTTCTATCCAGGTGTTCTCTGCAAATAATCAAACGCTGAATTTGGGCTGTGCCTTCATAAATCTGGAAAATCTTTGCGTCTCTCATCAACTTCTCAACAGGATACTCCGTATTAAAGCCATTTCCTCCAAATATCTAAGAAACAAATGACACTTATTAGATAAGTATTCAAGTCAGTATTCTATTTACATTAAAATTTTACACACACACACACAGAGAGAGTGGGCCAAAAAACTATTACCCAACTTTTGAAAAAATATTGTGGCTCACCCTCCATATTGATCTTACTGCTGAGGCCGTATGTTGTACCCATACTTTTACTCTTTCGAACGCTGGCTTTGAATCTAGATTCAACACCCCAGTTGTAGAGGTACAGGCTCACAACAGGAGAGAGCTATCAGAATATGGTGCTCAATTGAAAGGCGGTCAAAGTCAGCAACTGATACTTTCAGATGACAGTCAGTTTCTCCATAAATAATTAATTTTCCTAATTTTTACACAAAATAATTAATTTATTTCCTTTTTCATTTCCGACCATCAATTTTGCTATAGTTGGTGAACAAGTTATAACATAATGAAATACTCTGGAAGATGAAGCATTGATATTGAACCCGCATAAGGAGAAACACTGGAATGCAAAACGAATGGAGAGAGCGTTTCCAAATAAACGATGGACGATACCTGGACTTCAATTTCTCAAAGAAAATCGATATCACAGGGTCCGACCAAACGAAATGAAGGTAGTGGAAGGCCAAAAACATCACGTACTGAGGAAAATATTGACACGGTTTCATCCATGATATGCAGTCAAGAAGAACGACCCAACAACCACAAGTCCATTAGAGAAATTTCAAAAACTACTAATATTTCTCGCTCTAGTGTTCGTCGTATAGTAAAAGATGATCTGGGTCTTAAATGTTTTAAAAAGAGTCGAAGTTCATAAGCTCTCTGCGTGGTCATTGCAGTTAAATGTACATATTCACGATTTGCGAGGGTGCCCTCTCAAGGCATTGGTTTCTGCCCTATGTAGGAGAATTGCGACTTGACTGATCGAGGCCCGTGGTGTAGTGGTAGCATATCTGACCGGCAATCGGAAGATCCTGGGTTCGATTCCCGGGCGGTCACCTCATTTTTCATTTGTTCGTTATTTCCCTTCCTCGTGCGCAGAACACTCCTCTATACTTACGTCGTTTCTATACATTAATATACTGCGTGGTCATTGCAGTTAAATGTGTGTGTGTATATATATATATATATTTTTTTTTTTTCAGATTTACCGCCGATTCGTACCTAAAGAGGCGGTACATATCTCGGCGAGGCAGTGAGTGGTGATATTACTGTGCTAGGGGTGGTAGACTACGGGAATGAGTAAGGGTCAGTCGATGGATAGTGGGTAGGAGGGGTATGGTTTCAGATGCGATGGAGCAGATGGGAGTGAGTAAGGAAGAGGAGAACGGCTTCCGCTGAAAAGTGGGGGCCTTCGGCGAGTATGGATCGTAGGCAGTTGGGTATGGGGTTTTCGGCCGAGAGAGGGAAACACCTGCGACGGAGAGCGGACAACTTTGAGCATTCCACCAGGTGTAAGACAGTGATAGGGGTATGGCAGGTAGGGCAAAGCGGGGCTGGCGATTTCGCCATAAGGTGTCCGTGGGTGATGCGGGTGTGACCTATGCGGAGACGGGCTAGGATTACTTCTTTATGGCGGGACCGGTGGAATGAAGAAGCCCAGTATCCTATTTGCGGTTTGATCGTGTGGAGTTTATTTTGTGTGGCCTGGTCCCATTCCCGCTGCCATATGGAGCGGAAGTGGGAGCGGAAAGCCGGAAGAAGTCGGAGAAGGGGAGGGGTCGGAGAAGGGGAGGGGTCGGGAGGAGGCCGGCAGCAAGCAGGCCGTCTTTGCTGTGCGGTCCGCCGCCTCGTTACCCTGGATGCCGACATGAGCCGGGACCCAACAGAATGCGATTGTCTTGTGTTGGGAGATCGTTAAAAAGTGGAAGGTCTGCTGGATGGTACAGACGAGCGGGTGAGGGGAGTTAAATATTTCTAGGGAGAGAAGTGCACTGTGGGAATCCGAATAAATGACGAAAGAGCTGGCAGAGTGGGTGCGCACGATATCGAGGGCCTCCGTAATGGCGAAAAGTTCCGCCGAAAAAACGGAGGCCTCGCGGGGCAGGCCGACGCCCCGGGAGAGCGGCTGGGACAGAATCACCGCTGAGGAGGCCACACCAGCTTCCGAGCGGGAACCATCCGTGTAAATGGCGATTGCGTCCGGGTGTTGGGTTGCGTGTTCGCGGAAGAGTGACCTGTATATCATGGCGCTCGTGGTAGTCTTCGGTAGGGAACACAGATTTTTGCAAAACTTGATAGGGGTTAGGACCCAGGGGGGGTAGATGCTGAATGAAATGGGGATAACTGAGGGGATGGGCATGTTGAAAAGATCAAGGAAAGAGCGGACCGCTTCAGTGAAGTGCCAGCTCCGTCCCTGAGGTGGTAGTTCTAAAACCGCCGTGCCCAGAAGCGAAGAAGGTAGCCTCTGTGCACGGAGGTATGTCCGCATGAGGAGTAGACCCCGTCGGAGGGCGAGAGGGAGGTGGTCACATTCCACATGGAGGCTGGAGGCTGGGGAGGAGCGGAAAGCACCGGTGGCGAGGCGGAGGCCTCTATTAAGTACCGGGTCCAGGATACAGAGGCGGGCGTTGGAGGCTGAACCGTAAACTGCGCTACCATAGTCCAGCTTCGACTGTACTATGGAAGTATAAAGGCGAAGAAGAGAGCGTCGATCTGCACCCCATGTGGTGTGAGAGAAGTGATCCAGGAGAGCGAGGGGGCGTCGAAGAGATCTTGCTTTAGGTGCTTGAGATGGGGAACCCAATTGAGCAGTCGGTCTAGGGTCATGCCCAGAAAACGCGTAGAGGGTACCACCTCAAGAGGACTGCCGTATAATGTGACAGAGGGTAGAGGAAGGGTTGTGGGTCTTTTTCTACTGAAGACCATACACTTGGACTTAGGGATGGAGAGGCGGAAACCCACAGACGTCGCCCACCTTTCCACCCGGTAGATGGCGAGCTGCATTTGCCGTTGAACGACAGACGGTTCTCGCCCTGCGAAGTAGATTGCAAAGTCATCCGCGTAAATGGAAGAGCGGATTGTGGGTGGAAGGCATTGTGCGACCGTGTTCATCACGACGGAGAAGCAGAGAACACTGAGGATGCTCCCCTGTGGGACCCCGTCCTCCTGCACAAAGGTGTCAGAGAGGACTGAGCCCACCCGGACTTTAAAGGTCCGAGAAGAAAGGAAGCCCCTGATGAAGGTAGGCATGGCTCCGACGAGGCCCAGATGTCGGAGCTGACCGAGGATCACTGCTCGACGGGTGGTGTCATAGGCCTTCTGGATGTCAAAGAAAAGTGACAGTACGAACTGTCCATTGTCGAAGGCATCCTGTATGTCTCGGGTGAGAAGCAGGCAGGAGGGGATCAGTGGTGGAGCGGAATTGTCTGAAGCCGGACTGGGTAGACGGGAAGGAATTGGTACGTTCAAGGACGAACGATAATCGCGTAGCGACCATTTTTTCGAGGATCTTGCAGGCACAACACGACAGGGCGATTGGTCTGTAGTTTGTGGGGTCCAGGGAATCTTTGCCGGGCTTGGGGATAGGGATGACGTGGGCCTCCTTCCACCTAAAGGGGAAGGCACCTTCTATCCATATGCGATTGTATAGGTCTAACAGGAAAATTTGTAAGGTAGAGTGGAGGTGTTGGATCATGCCGTACGGAATACCGTCCGGGCCAGGACAAGGGGATCGTCGAGAGGCCAGTGCCGCCTGTAGTTCACGCATGGTAAACAATCGGTTGTAGGTGCTGTCTATGGGCGGTGGAGAGGGGCTATCGTCAGGGGCGGGTACGGAATTGGCTGCAGAGGAAGAAACGGCGGCGAAGGTAGAAGCAAGGTGGTCTGCCACCGACTTGGGCTCACATATGAGTCCGTCGTTAGTCCGGAGGACCGGGGGGGGTCGGGACGGGGGTCGGGAGGGGTCCTCTCGACGCCCCGCACCTTCTTCCAGATGGTAGCCGAAGGTGTGTTGGCGGTGATGCCGGACACAAAGGCACGCCAAGAGGCTCGGCGCGCTGTCTTCATTGTGCGGCGGGCGATGGTCCTGACCCGCTGCATCTCCGTGCGATGGATGGGGAGTCGCGTCCGGTAGAAGCGCCGAGTTGCCTTCTTCTTGGCGCGCACGGCCTCCGCGCACTCCGGGGTCCACCAAGGAACCCGTCGGGCGCGGGGGTAGGCGGAGGATTGTGGTACGCTTGTGCTTGCGGCCGTTAGAACGACGGACTCGAAGTATGCGATGCACTCGTCGATGGATGGGAAGTGGGCAGTTGTAAGGGTGGTATATGTGTTGTCGCGGAAGCGGGCCCAATTCGCGTTGGTGGTAACCCACCTTACCGGTACCCGTACGGTCTGGTCGGGTCGATTGAGGGTGAGTAGAATGGGGAGATGGTCACTTCCATGGTCCTCTCGGAGGACTTGCCACGTGAAGTCTAGGAGGGCATCAGTTGAAACGAGGGACAGGTCTATACAGGATGGAGTGCAGGTGGTGGCATGGTAGAATGTAGGAGAGCCATCGTTGAGGCACTCGAAGGAGAGCTCGGTCATGACGGATATCAGGGTTGGGGCCATATAGGTGGTGTGTGTCGCCCCACAAGGGGTGACGACTATTGAAATCGCCCAGCAGTAGGAAGGGCCTGGGGAGTTGTTCCACGACTTCCACCAGGTCGTCGCGGGAGACTTGAGCGTGGGGCGGAAGGTAGATTGAACAAATGGTGTACTGTCTATCCAGGGAGAGCCGGACGGCAGTCACCTGTAGCAGGGACCGGATGGAGATTGTAGAAGGGGACTGCGTGGTGGACGAGGATGGCAGCTCCCCTTCGAGTGCAGGTAGGAGGCGGGGTGGTGGTGCAAAAATAACCAGTGGGGCAGGGCATGGGCCTGGTCCCCAGGATTAGCTCCTGGAGACAGACACACACCGGACGGGAAGTGGCAAGCAGGGAATTAAGGCCTTCATAGTTTGCAGAGATTCCTCGACAGTTCCAGTGGACTATTGTGGTTTTCGGGGGATCCATTAGTTGATGAGGGGAGATGGGTAAAGGTGTAGGCGCTAGGAGGTTGGTGTGTGAAGGGAGATCCGAAGTTCGCGAAACTGAAGGCTGGGTCGGGAGCATGGCTGGCTATCTACCGTTCACCAGGGAAGGAATCGGTCGGCCTGTCGAACCCCGCGGAGGTTGCGGGGTCGAGTCGGCCGAGCGAGACCGGAGGCGTGGATCACGGCAGGCAGAGGAACATCGTGGGCTGAGCGGGTCAGAAGTGCCCTGACGGGCCTCTATGGTCGGGCCAAGGGGGGGCACGTTAACCCCAAAAGGGGCGCTACCCCGCCTGTCCGGGGTCTCACGGCGGACCCTAGGTGGTGACAGGGGGTACCAGAAAGACCGGGCGGGTGGGAGGGAGGGTGTACTCAGGGTAGCTGATAAGGAGTGGGCCGGGGATGTTGGGGGGGTAGGTACGATGGGGGTGGAAGGAGGTGAACCAGAGTGGTCTCGTGGAGGGGTGGAGAAAATGGCACCAGGAGGCAAGGGCAGATCCAGGAGACTCATGGGCGTGGGCGCGGCCGAGCTTCCCTCGGTCACACCGTGCAGCTGCGCCAGAGCCGCATCCACTGGGCTGGGTCTCATCGTACGGGGCGGGTCGTGTATTTCGGCCACTATTGTCAGAGTCTGTGGGGGTAGAGCGGTGGGACTTCTGCGATGGGGAGAGATGGACATAGCAGACGTGGTGGGCGGTGTAAGGGTCCGAGCCGTCTTCTTGGTCTTAGGGGAAGAGGGAGAGAGACGTTGGAAGGCCGGAGGGTCTGGCGACACGCTCCGGCGTCTCCGCCTCGACGGCTTGCTCCGGGCGGCAGGTTCGGGCGTGTACAGGGAGCACTGGGAAGGCAGGGTTTGAGGTGGCTGGGACCTGGGAGCCCTGGTCCCAGACTCCTGGGGGATTCGTGGCAGGTGAGGTGCGGGAAGAAGAAGAACGGTGGGGGGACAGGGGACCGTCGGGTCCTGCGAGGATTTGCTTTGTGGGGAACAGGGAGCAGTGGCTGGGGGGGGTTTCGGCGGCAGGCCAGGGCGGCGCGCCGAGATGATAGAGCCGAGAGCAGCGGCATAGGACATCCCCGGCCTCACCTCCCGACTCCGCACCCTGTCTCGCGCCTCACGGGGGCTAAGGAAGTCCGACACTTGTAGGCCGCGGACCTCCTTCTCGAACTTGAAGAAAAGGCATTCGCGGGATGAAGAGGGGTGTGCGCCTTCGCAGTTGGAGCATTTGGGTGTGTTGGGGCACCTGTCAGGGTGAGCGAGTCGTCCACAGTGCACACACAATTGATGCGGCTGTCGACAAACGGTGCTAACGTGTCCAAACTTATTGCATTTAAAACAACGGGTCGGGTCTGGGATGTATGGGCGTATAGAAAACTCGCATGACGCGCGGTCTCCCATACCCCATACAATGCGGCCGGGGGGGATTAGTGTATTGAAAGTAAGGAGCAGACGTGGGGTGGGGGAGGGGGTGCCTCCCTGTCGGGATGTGAAGCGATAGATCTTAGTGACTCCCTGGGGTGCGAGGTCCTCCAGGAGCTCGTTCACTGCGATCGACAATAGGCGGGTGGCGTAAATAGTGCCCTGACTCTGATTCAGGCGAGGGTGTGGGGAAACGGACACCGAGCATCCAAGGACCTCAGTGACGGAGAGTAGGGCTTTCGTCTCTGCGGCTGAGCGTGATTTTACGAGGGAGCCATCCCTCTGTGGGCGTACGTCATAGCGGCTGGAGTTGCTGTGGGTTCGGATCGCCTGGAACGTCCGTTCAGAGTTGGTCGGGAGGGACCTAGATGTAGGCCGAATCACCAGGAATTTGTGTATACTTGGAAGGAAGAGGGAGGCTGTAGAGTCGAAATGGACTGGGATATTCAACGGTCGATAGGACGGCCGTGAATGCCGGCTCCCCCGTCCGCCGCGAGGCTCTCTCCGTGGGGAGGTGGGCTGACGGCGGGTAAGGGGGGCATATGGGGGAGAGCAAGAAGCCGGGTTGTGGGGGCAAATCCTCGGTGGAACTCGACTTGCCCGAAGGTGGCTGAAGTGGGCTGGGGCGAGACCCCTGCTCCAGAGTGTGTAGGTCCAAAGGCATAGTCGAGGGACGGACTGGGGTCGGCAACGGAAAAGGAGAGTGCAAGCGTACCGCTTCCACAGGGGGGTCAACCCCATTAGGTTGCGGTCTTCCAGTGGTAAAGGACTCGAGGGCCTGGTTGCCCACCACCCGAGTGTTGAGAGAAGGAGTAGTCCGAGAGTGAGAAGCAGTAGTCGTAAGCCGAGGGGAAGAAGTGTCCATAGCGAAACAAAAAATAACTTCATCCCCTGCGCGCATCCAGCCACCACCGACTCCAACAAGGGAAAGGCGAAGCGTGGGCACACTTGGTCCCACCGCCGATAGATGTCACGCAGGGGAGATACACCCGCACCCAGTCCCTGTGCCTGAAAGGCGGCCACTCTCATCCAACGCGCGGTGAAAAGCGGCAGGGACTGGGTTTGGGTTTGGTTGGAAAGCGACAAGGGTGCAGGGCAACCACCTCCCACACCCAAGGGCCAAGGAAGGGGTCAAAATCAAGGTCCAAAGAACGATGCCAAAAAAACAGAGAGAAGCCAGAAAGAATGGGTTAAAGGAGAAAGAAAGAAAAAAGCAGAAGATCAGCCGGGTCCCCAAACGGGCCCAATGGTCCACGAGGGCAGAGAAAGCCCTTACACCGAAGAAAGGTGTATTCCCACATTCGCCACAGAGGGACGCGCCCTATCGCTCCGGACAAAGCAAAGGGATATACATACATACATACATATATAATATATATATATATATATATATATATATATATATATATATGAAAAGAAGGATCAACACAACGGCAAACATTTTCATTTATTTGTACATCAGACGTTTCGACAAATCTTTTGTCATCATCAGTGAGTTAAGTCTTAAAACCTTAAAACAAAATTGAAAAGTGAAAGTTACATCAATACAATATTAAGACCATTAAAATTAAAACCTTAAAGCAAAATGAAAATTGCATCAATACAAAATTAAAAACATTTAAATTTCATCACTATAAAAACTAAAATTAAATTAAATTTCATCACTATAAAAACTAAAATTAAATTACCTCAATAGGTAAATACACAATGTTTACATCCACCTCCATACTTGGCAAAGTCTAAGGGAACACTAGGTGGTCAGAGGATTAGAAAGGGTATATCTGTGAAACACGGTTGGTTGTCAAAAGAGTCGTAATTTGTAGGATGAGCTATTATTATTAAGGGAGGGTTTGTTTCTATAGATGTACAAAGATTCTAAAATTCGGAGTTCTGTAAGGTTATTGGATTCTTAATAATTTGAAAAAGGATAACTCTGTCATCATTACAAAACCGGATAAGGGTAAAGGAGTAGTGCTGATTGATTCAACAGTTTACATAAATAGAATGGAGACAATTTTGTCGGATACGTCTAAATTTAAAAGGGTAAAAGAGAATGTTCTGTCTAAATTACTAAAACTCGAAGATAAACTTAATAGGTGTTTGCGTAAATTAAAAATAGTAATATTATTGCTGACAATACATACAATTTTTTATTTGCTTCTGGTTCTAATCCAGGAATTCTATATGGTTTACCTAAAGTCCACAAGCCAAATTTCCCACTAAGACCTATTCTTTCGGCATGTGGTACATTCAATTATAACTTAGCCAAATTCTTCGTTCCCTTGCTTTCAAAACTCACCTTTAATGATTATTCTATTAACAACTCGTTTGATTTTGCTAAAGAGATAAAAGAGATCAATCATGCCGATTCTCTTACTATGGCCAGTTTTGATGTCTCATCATTGTTTACTAATGTCCCGTTAAAAGAAACATTAAATATCATACTAAATAAGTTATTCACTACTGATAATACTCTTATTAATGGCCTCACTCAGACTCAATTTAAAAACCTTCTCGAAATAGTGTGTTTTGATAATCTTTTCTTATTAATAGCAACCTTTACAGCCAAATTGATGGGGTAGCTATGGGTTCCCCGTTAAGCCCAACACTAGCAAATGCATTTCTTTGCCATCACGAAGAAATTTGGTTGAAAAATTGTCCTAGTAGTTTTAAACCCATATATTACAGAAGATACGTGGATGACACTTTCTTAATATTTAACCATCCTTCACACGTAAAACTTTTTCTTGATTATCTTAATAAACAACAGTAATATTAAGTACACGTGTGAAAACGAAACAAATAATAGTTTACCTTTCCTGGATGTTTTAGTTAAACGGGCCCATAATAAGTTCCATACTTCACTATTTCGGAAACAAACTTTTACTGGCTTGGGAACCAATTATTTAAGTTGTATGTTTTATAAATATAAGATTAGTGCTATAGTAACATTATTAACAAGAAGTTACCGTATTTGTTCGGATTACTTTTCGTTAAACGAAGAATTTAAATTTTTAAAACAGTACTTTATTAACAATTACTACCCTTCTCATCTATTCGATAACCAATTAAAGAAATTTTTAAATAACACTTTTGATACTAAACTCCCCGTAACTACAGTACAAAAAGAAACCAGATATATTAAATTACCTTTTTATGGTTATTTATCATTGCGTATTCGAGGTGAATTGTCCAAACTACTCAAGTCTAGTTATCCCAAATAAATTTTAGATTCGCCTTCGTCAACCCACTTAAATTATCAAAAATTTTTTAAAGTTCAAAGATGAATTCCCAAAACTGTATGCCCCAATGTTGTTTACAAATACACGTGCGACAGCTGTAAGGCTGCGTATATTGGCAGCACTCAACTCCAACTGGAGGTGCGCCTTTCTCACATTTGGGCTTGTCAGTCCGTACCAACCGTCCCCTCAGTAGCCCTCCACAATCCGCAATTAGAAACCACAGTAATGAAAACGACCATCCCCTTCACAAAACTCAGTTTGAAATTTTAACTAGATCCAATAACCTTACAGAACTCCGAATTTTAGAATCTTTGTACATCTATAGAAACAAACCCTCCCTTAATAATAATAGCTCATCCTACAAATTACGACTCTTTTGACAACCAACCGTGTTTCACAGATATACCCTTTCTAATCCTCTGACCACCGTGTTCCCTTAGACTTTGCCAAGTATGGAGGTGGATGTAAACATTGTGTATTTACCTATTGAGGTAATTTAATTTTAGTTTTTATAGTGATGAAATTTAATTTAATTTTAGTTTTTATAGTGATGAAATTTAAATGTTTTTAATTTTGTATTGATGCAATTTTCATTTTGCTTTAAGGTTTTAATTTTAATGGTCTTAATATTGTATTGATGTAACTTTCACTTTTCAATTTTGTTTTAAGGTTTTAAGACTTAACTCACTGATGATGACAAAAGATTTGTCGAAACGTCTGATGTACAAATAAATGAAAATGTTTGCCGTTGTGTTGATCCTTCTTTTCATCTGTAAGCTCCGGTTCCCTAAGGAGTAGTCAATAGCTTTGATATATATATATATATATATATATATATATATATATATATATATATATATACACAGGGTGGGCCGTAAGTTTTCCATACATAGGAAAAATAAACATTTTTTTATGGACAACCATTTTTATTTATATAATATGCTCTACATGGTTGCCATTGTTTTGAAAACACACATTTCAATACGTGTTCCCCACTGTTGATGAACACGCATTAGCACAGTTGACGTTATGCTTGTAATGGCGTTGGTGATACGTTCCTTTAGATGATTTATGTCTCGTATCTTTTCCTGATACACCATGGCCTTCAAGTGCCCCCAAAGATAGAAATCAAGGGGGGTGAGATCTGGGGATCTGGGAGGCCACTCCACAGGACCACGCCGACCAATCCAAGCATCCGGAAACTGCTGATCCAAATACCGACGCACGTGAAGACCATAATGAGGTGGAGCTCCATCTTGCTGGAAGTAAACTGGGAAGTTACCTTCCTCGTTTAGCAGGGATGGGAAAATCTCTTCTTGCAACATGTTAAGATACCTTTCGGCATTAAGATTTCCACTGACAAAAATTGGTCCAATAATTCTGTCACCCCATATCCCGGCCCACACCATCACTTTACCGGCACCTTGCATCTTCGTCGGACTCAGCCAGTTAGGGTTAGCATTACTCCAATAACGTATGTTTTGCCGATTAACCTCTCCATTGACGTAAAAATTTGCTTCATCAGTAAACAAGATCTTACAAACGCATATTCTTAGGGTATCTGAAACATAAAAACAAACGTTTAAATTTTCCTATGTATGGAAACTTACGACCCACCCTGTATGTATATATATATTATATATATATATATATATATATATAATTATATATATATTATATATATATTATATATATATATATATATATATATATTATATATATATATATATATGCTGCAAACCCAAAAAGAAAAACGATTATAAGGCTACCTCACGAAGGCTGGGAGCCCTGGTTTTGTCACGTGGGGGTGTTTTGTCGCGTGGGGGTGTTTTCGTATGGTTTTTTTTTTCTCGTATGGGGTTTTTTTCGTATGGGGGTTTTGTCGGATCTCCACAAATAACATTTGATAAAGGTAAAATTATATTGTTCAAAATGCAAGGGACGCTGTACTGGTGGTGATCTTGCATATATTTCTGACTCTTGGTCATCCTCCTTCAGGAATTTCGGTGAAACCTTTACTGTTGTGCTAGACATATCAAAAGCCTTTCAGAGTGTCTGGTACAATCCTTAATTTCCAAATTGCCCTCCTCCAGTTTCTATCTTTCTACCTGTGCCTTCATCTCTGATTTCCTTTCTGGCCGATCTATAGTTGCGTTTGTAGATGGCCATTGTTCTTGTCATAAAGCTATTAATAGTGGTGTTCCTCAGGGCTCTGTCCTATTACCCACTCTTTTCCTTATTAATGAACTTCTTAAGTCTCGATTCCTGTCCTATCCACTCCACTCCACTCTCCACTCTCCACTCCACTCCACTCCACAAAGCGTGTGTTCCTCAGGGTTCATGATTCGCGTGAGACGGCTGTCATGCACCTGATTTCTGATCCTTCACTCTCTCTGACTGGAACAGAGAAAATCTTGACTTTCAATGTCCCAAAGACTCGTTTCCTTCATCTGTCTACTCGTTACGATCTTCCACACGAAAATCCCCTTACCTTCAATAATACACAACTCAATCCTTCCTTTTCTTTTAACATTTTTGACGTTTCCTTTTCTCGCAATCTTTCCTGGAAAGATCACATATACTCTCTCTAAAACAGCTTCCGAGAGGTTAGGTGTGCTGTATCGGCTCCGCAGTTTCAACCCCACTCAGTTAATGTCTCTGTGCAAGGGGTATTGTTCGCCCCTGTATGGAGTACGTTTCTCACGTGTGGGGTGGCTCAACCCATGCAGCTCTACTTGACTGGGTGGAATCAAAGGCTTTTCATCTCATCAATTCCTCGCCTTTTACAGTCTTCAATCTTCCCGGCACTGTTGCCCCACTCTCTCTTTTCTATCACTATTATAACAGACACTGCTCTTCTAAACACTAACTGCATGTCGCCTCCTTCAAGGAGAGCACGCAGTACTATACTTTCGACACGCTCTGTCCAACATACTCATGCAAAGGTTAATCGGTATTCTCAATCTTTCATCTACTCAACCGTTCAACTCTGGAACAACCTTCCTCAATCTATCTTTCCTCCTGTGAATGACCTTGTCTCTCAAATGCAGTGTGTCCTGGCATCTCTAAAACTTTGGATTTTGATTTTGGCTCTATTCTTCTATGGGGCGTTTTTGTGGGCATTCGCCCTTGGCCCCTCCTTCATGCATAAAAAAACGGGGTTGGTTGAACTTTACCCAATGCCAGCAACTGGGAGCGAACTCAAGAGTCTCACAACACAGAGTCCGACAGTGTAGCCACTGAGCTACCGGAAGCACAAGTTCATAATGTTCAGTATTTCGGAAAACTATCCTTCCTTGTGCCATATAATACCCGTTTAACCTTTTCACTACAGATATAGCTTTGAAGTGAATTACAGTATATGAATTCGAATTATAATATATATATCCCGCCATTTTCAACCTTAGGGGGTGAAAAGAGAGGAATATACCCTTGGTTTATAAACTACACCCGTAGTTCAGAAAAGATTAGGAGTTAGTTTATTTAGCACACCCGGATCTGAGCGCAAATTAGACGTGTAATTTACATGCCACACCCGGAGCGAAAGGGTTAAGTGGGGGGGGGGGCCTTCATTAGCAATTAATTGCACCCGTGTGTTCATTATCCGCATTCAGTAAAAATTTTTTTAAATTGTGACAAGTAGAATGCAGCAATATTTAGAATCACACGACTTATCATCACCAAATCAATATGGCTTTCATAATAATAAAACGGAAATGGCTACTTTAAATCTTATGGAAAGTGCAAACGTCGCTAAAGAGAAAGAAATAATGATTTCTGTATTTATGGATTTGAGTAAGGGTTTTGACTTTTGATGTAATAAACCATAATATTCTACTTAACAAATTATAATGTTATGACTTTAGATGGCTATTAATGATTGGCTTAAAAGTTATTTGTCCAAAAGATATTAATTTGTATCAGTAAAAAAGGTCTGCTCAACAGAAACGATTGTTAAACATGGTGTCCCCAGGGTTCAGTGCTATTTTTATTATATATAAATGACCTTTCACGCTCATCTTATATACTTAACTTCATAATGTTTGCAGATAATACAACTGCGTCCGTTTCTTGCAGAGAGGTGTTAATTCGATTAAGGACATATTTAAAACACAATCAAACCAGTTACGAAACAGATGACCTCCAATACATTTTAAATATCAATAAAACAAATTTCCTGATTTTTACTAATAAACGAAATGTGTATCTTGATGAACTTAATGTTGATGGAATCTTTGTAAAGGAATGTACTGTAACAAAATTTCTCGGTGTAATACTACGCGAGAATCTGCAGTGAAATGACCATATAAATTAAATTTCAAAAAAGATTTCAAGGAGCGTTACTATAATGTTTAAAAGTTCTTCGACATGTAGTCCCTAAACAGATTTTAACTCTATTATACTCTTCTTGCTCTTTATATAACATACTGCATCCTTGTATTGGGAAATTCTGTTAACGTTTTGAACAGCAACTTGTCATCCAGAAACGAGCAATATCTGATGCTGATTTACATGATCATTCAAGTGTATTCTTTAAAGAGCTAAAACTATTAAAGATAAAAAATGGGATCACCTGAAGATCAGGGCCCCCAGCCTTCTTTAGTTAGCTTTATAAGGCTAACTAAAGAAAATATCACGACCTAACCTAACCAATCGTCAAGAGCGTACAGTTGACCTAACGATTGGTTAGGTTAGGTTGATATTTTCGTTACTAGAGAAGGCTGGGGACCCTGATCTTCAGGTGATCCAAAAAATGTAATCAAACTGGCACATTTTACTTTCATTTACAAATGTAAGAACAAAATCATTAACTTACACTGGATAAATAAATATTTTGCAACTCGTCAAGATATTCACTCAGACTAGAAACGGATCAAAACACATTATTCCTCAATTTAGATTGTCTTCATCTCAAAAATTACCCATTGTCAATGGACTGAAACTATGGAATGATTTAAATATAGATATAAAAAATATTTCAAACGCAAATTCGTTTAAAACAAAATTTAAGTCTCGATTAATAATGGAATACTAAAAAATCTACAATTAAATGTACACTATTCTATTACTTGTTCATTTCTCGTGTTCAACTTTCAATTCTTTGTACTGTACTGTTATTATTGTAGATATAGCCTAATAATGACTTTGTATCCGTTTCATATCTACAACAATAACTTAAGATTAATATACTCGTATACTCTATTTCCACTATTGGTTCGTTTGCGTATTAATCATAATTTAAACGTGATTTGTATATCATGTATTATATTTTATTAGAGAGTCCAGTAAAGCCTAAAGAGTAGGACCCCAATTATATAAAATAAATACAGTAGTTCAATTAACCGTATCATTGTAACATTGTTAGATTTATTATTATTATATAAATAAATAAAAAATATTTTCACAACTACTTTAATAACTTCCGTTATTTAAATTCATTGTCTAATTTTCAACTATTTGTTCTTTTATGCATTTGAAATCAATTAATACTACTTATTCAGGATCTATATATTACTAATCATAACTACCTATGAAGTGATGTTTTATCTTTAATTAATTTGGAAAAACCAGTAAGCTTAAACTTAAGGGCCAAATTAAATACAGTATAATAAATAGTCCAACTGACAATTACTTATTTTATGTTAAAATTATTGTAACAATAAAAATTGTGCAATTTATTTTACAAATAATATTTTTTTAATAGGCCATTGTTATGAGGTTTTCTAAAACTGATCACTTTGAAAAGGGATGAAAAAATGTAGGTCACAAACAATTTTGTTTTTACGAGCGATCCAAATATTTTAAGGGGTTCCGATATGATCTCGTAATTTAAACAATGCAATGATTATAATAATGATGATGAGCCCTCTTTCTAAATGAAATTAAGAAGTGGCGCTACTTGTTGCTACTACAAATTTTGGCTATTGAAATAAATTCACTTCATACCTAACAGGGATGCACCAGTATAGCAAAAGCCATATTACCATTCAATTGACAATCTGATTTAAAATTTCTTTAAAGGAAACAGAGACGACAACTGTTACGGTAATTAAGTATAGACGATGTTACTTTCTGAAATTCTCACCTGAACTGCGTTAGTGGCCGCTTTGTTGGCCGCGTCTCCCGCAAATGCTTTGGCAATTGAAGCGTAGTAGGTGTTTTTCCTCCCTTGGTCGATCTCCCAAGCGGACCTCAAGTACGCGAGACGTCCCAACTCAACTTCCATCGCCATTTCGGCAATCATGAATGCGACTGCCTATCGAGAAAAGTGTTCTCTCCGTTACGAGTGCGAAAAGGGTAAAAGGGAAATGCGGTCCTTATCACTGCGAACGGTCTTCAGTTAACCCAAAATTTTAACCTTTCCCCGAAATAGTTAATATAGGAAATGTCCGGAACTCCCATTTCCTCCACACGAAGGGGGTATTGGGGGTGAACTCAGATAGTCACCCGAGTCCAGGCAATCACAGCGTAAATGACCAGCCCAACTCCAACGGCGGGGAAGGTGGAAATCGAACCCGTGCCTTCGCAGACCGAGTCCAACCTCCAACCAACCGAACTACGTGAATAATTATGCGCTATTAAGTACATCAATGAGCTCTCCTTTAGCAAAAGAGGCAAAAATCATTAAAATGTTTTCGAGTTTCTGCAACAAAAATGAATTACTGAAGAAAAATGGCAACATTTTGACTAGACAATGACATTCAAATTGGTTCGATTACTCAGGGTATCTGCGCCCTAATAATAATAATAGTAAAAAAACCTGCCTGATGATTAATGATACTGGTTCCGAAAGCTTTCCTTTCTAGGGCATAAGCAGTGGCTTCTTCTAACGCCCTCTGACAGATTCCGACGGAACCTGCAGCCACAGGAGGTCTTGTTCTGTCGAAAGCACCCATTGCAATTTTGAAACCGTCTCCTTCGCCTGAGGAACAAAAACTCCCTTAGTCACAGCAAAAAAAGACAATAAAACTATGGTTATTTACCCAAATAACCAACGAAACATTCTATCTACACCTAACCACTGGGCGAGGAAGTGAGGTTAGCCCAGGTCAGATCAAGTTAAACAGAGTCAGAAGCGACGTCACAAAAATAAAATATTCCACGTATTTTTCTCTGAAACTGTTCTCCAAGTACTAAAATTCATGCTTAGTAGTAGTCAGTATAGACGAACAAATTATCCTTCGCACAGTAAATTCTATTATTTTATCCAAAATCTCGCAATCCTTTGTCGCGACTACAAAATTAGATTTACAAACCACGTAAAACGTTTTCTTTGGGCACTCTGACATCTTCAAAAGTAATTCCTCTCGTGTCAGCTGCCCTTTGTCCCATGTTGATTTCTTTACGGCCAGGAACGACACCTTCCCACTCTCTCTCTACAATAAAACCTGTGAGGGTTTTGGATGCCGGAACTTTAGGATCAAAACTGGAAAGAGGGAAGGGAAAGATGTGAATGAATCTTTTATGGAAATATTACGAACATTCACTAAAAATTAACGGAAGAACAAAAAGTACAAAAATGAGTACAGGGAACGAGCTTAAATATATTTAACGCGGAGAATAGCACGGTGCCTAACAAAACTACGTTCCTAGCATATCAACGCAAAGACCTATACAATTTTTTTTAGCTTCTGCGAGTTCACACACTTACTTCGTTCTTGCTAAAACGAAGTACCAAGAAGCTACGCCTCCATTCGTAATCCACATCTTCTGTCCATTCAGTATATATTCGTCTCCTTTCTTAACAGCACTAGTTTTCACGGCACTTACATCAGATCCTGCACCAGGTTCAGTGACGCAGTAGGCCTGGAATAATTCAGCTTCATTATCAACTTTTCTGTTTGGAAACAAGGATAGGTTTGCCATTTCATATAAAATATAGGAATGGCTCGGTAAATTCTCGTTTAGGAAACAGCAATGACAGCTTAAAGGAAGCATAAATGCCTCATACCTTCGCATCTCTAGGCTAAATCTGATTAGTTTATGATAAATGTAAGAACTTTGTAAATGAAGAACCTATTCATTATTCAGAGGAGAAGCTAATAAAATAATATGAAGATATGCGGAAATAAAGTGAACACCCTTGCAACAATTGAAAGTTTCATTATTGCATAAAACTAGTTACAAAATATAGTAGTTAAAAACAGTCTGTCCAGTAGCTTTCTCACGGTCTCATGACACACTAAGCACCCACTGGAACGAGTATTATCACTATATTATCATGAAATTATCATGTATTGCTAGTCTATTAACCGTTTCTTTAACGTTGACACTCACATACGTCAATTCACTCAATTGGGCTTTGTTTTCCGCAGATGACGATCAATAAACTCTGAAAAATGTTAAACAGAATTCATGGCAAAGGTTTTAAATGTCAAGGGAAGAAAGTGGAACCCATTTCGCTTCCGGAGTGCTGGTTTGGAGGTACAACAGGTAGCACAATCCTCTTTAACAAACAGTGGATACTTTATTGATTTTAATTTTATTAATCCAAGGGAAGATCCCTGTGCAACAATGGGCTCAGCGTACACGTATATATATAAATGCGGAATATCCTGTTGAAACAATAGAGGGAACCTACTCAAGAGCGCAAATGTATTTAGAAAACTTATAAAATCTGATCAATACAATGTCAGACTCCCATAACGCCAGATTTCTCCCCCCTATCCTATATATGTTACAGGGAATCTGCGTAACTACGGATTTCATGTAGGTTAAGTCGTGATATTTTCGTTAAACCTTCGGGAAAATTATTGAATGCCCGGTTAACTGAATGCCCAGTTAGGTCAACTGTATGCTCTTGAAGCGAGACCCAACGAAATAATAAGGTAAGGCAATTCCTTTCGTTACCATTAGGCAGCGCTAAAATACCGAAGGCAAATAAATTTAGCATTAACCACTAAAAACAATACATGAAGAGGTCCTTTGAAGACCTACACATGCATAACACTAACGAAAAAACGTAGGCTTTTGTCGTTAACTCTCCACTGAAATCTGCTTGAAATTTCCAATGGATGAGGGTAACAGGCAATCAACCTATAGCCCTATATAGTTTTTTCAAAGCTATAATAGTAATAGAAGGCAAAGTAATAGATAATAATCTATTACTTTTCTATTACAGTGGCAATGGACATATTGTGTTAACAAAGAACTGAAAAATGAACTAAATCTACTCTAAACTAAAATAAACATGTATGTGAACTAATATTGCGGCAAATTTTTCCTTCAATAAAGTAAAATTTATCAAGACCTAGTCTCTGAAATTGTAATGATTTAGTTGAAATAAATATTTATTTGGCTGCCGCTCAGCCTCATCTTGGATCCATGAGTGCAGAGCCCTCCTCTGCTTTTAAGCTTCATCCTGGATCCATGAGTGCAGAGCCCTCTGCTTCTCAGTCTTATCCCTGAATCCAGACACTGCTACATCGCCAGCTCAATGCCATCTCACACAGGGTACCCCCCCAAGGGGCCTTGGTGAATCGGGATGCTGGGAATGCAGTCGGGGGTCATGATGAGGAAGCATCTTGGACAATGGTGGTAAGGATGAGCCGGAAGCGAGCGACCCCTCCGAGAACCACAACCACTGCAGTAGCTAATAGTGGTGGTCCCACTCATGCACCGGGTAGAGGGAGTCAGCCTGTGGCAAAGGCTGGTATAGGGGCTGCCAAAACAGATCGTATGATGGCTGTACCAACTAAGATCGCAAACATTTTCGTCTCGAGATGTCGACCTGATCTTACGGCCGAGGAGCTGCAGGCATTTGTGGAAGATAAAGTGAACCTTCAGGTTACATGTAGGATTATTGACTCCAGATGGACTACGTACAGTTCCTATCAAGTTACAGCAGTCTGTGATGATCCAGGGGTATTTATGGATCCAGCAGTATGGCCGGAACGGGTATATGTACGGCGGTTCTATGAGAAGGGAAGAAAAACACCTGCAGCCCCTCTCGCAAGTGTGGAGAGGGTAATTATGGAGACATCATGCGTCGTACTGTGGAGAAAAATCCAGCTGGGTCTAATGCTGTAACTGTTGTGCTTGGTATAAGTGGAATTCAACATGTAGAGATGGCTGGCAGAACGCCTGCATCTTTCTAATTGCAACATTCAAGGTAATCTCTTACATGGGCGTAGGTTATGGAAATGACGGTCTGAAGCTCTGAGAGCAACATCTTTCTTGTCGGATCCAAACACCTGGATCCCCCAGAGACTACTTATCCCATACACCCATGAATTCTCTATAACTGTAGAGGCCTAAGCTTAGGCAATAACAGCAAACACAGGCGGATCATAATTGATAAGCTGTTAAAGGATGCTGATATTCTCTGTCTGCAGGAAACATGGCTATGGAGACAGGACTTAAAGGACCTGAATAGCCTGTCCAGTAACTTTCATGGGATAAGGGAGGCCACCAGAGATAAACAAGATGGTCTCCTTGCAGGCCACCACCTGGTGGGGTAGCTATTCTATGGAGGTTGGGGTATGAGTAATATATTAGTGAATTAAAACTTTGTTTGAATTGGCTAGCTGGAATAGAAATTTGTGTAGACAATAAAAAATTTGTAATTGTGTGTATCTATACGTCTTTTCAGGCAGTTGATAATTACCTCATTAAATTGGGGCAGGTCAGCAGTATTATTGATGAGTGGGATACGACATGTGTAACTATTATTGGTGACTTTAATGCTAATGTGCTTAATGATAATTCTTTGTTTAGCAACCACTTAAAAGCCTTCTGTGAAGATAATAACTTGACCCTTTCATCCATGTGTACCTTATTGTGTAGTCTTCCTGGTGATAGCTTTACTTAGGTTAGTGATAGTTGGCACACCACCTCATGGTTGGATCATTGTATTTGTATGTTCATTATACACTGATTCACTGGCCTACTTAGTCAGTGCTTCAGACAACTATCTCTTAATCTTCTATTGACCGCTTGTATAATGTTTGTACCTGTTGAGTCTAAAATAAAGTTAGTTTTGTTTGTTCGTTTAACACAATGCTTCTAATTTCATTTAAATAGACAAAAATCATTTTCAAATGAGTGAAATACCCCACATACAAAAGTAATAGTAATAGATGAAAATTAAAGTAATAGTAATAGAAACCCAGTAATTGACCCCATGTCTGATCTTAATGCTTCAATCCAGAGTAAATTAAACCTTTTATAAAGAATTACCTCTTATTTAAACTTTATACTCAATCACAGAGCAACATACTACCAAATGCAATCATTCTAAAAGTACAATTAGGAGAATTATTAAAACACAAAATTTTTGTCAAATCATCATAACATTACTGATCCTCATCGACTTCAAAACCTTGAAAGTTATATACATATATCATAGGAATCGTGGCGTTTATTTAAAAAAAAATTTTTTTTTATTTTTTGGACTGCATTAAGCATTAATCCGAAAACGCGTAATTAAGCGTGTGTGTGTGTGTGTGTGTGTGTGTGTGTGTGTGCAGTAGTGCCAACAATGTATGGATGAGGCTTGGGTGGTAAAGCGAAAGAAAGGAAAAGGGTGGATGCACTGGAAATGAAATGATTGAGGACGATCTGAGGGCAGAGGCGGATTGATCGTGTGAGAAACACTGTTGCCTGTGAGAGGTGTGGAAGTCGGAGTCTTGTGGAGAAAGCAGATGGGGTGTTAAAATGGTTTGGGTATATGGAGAGGATGAGTGAGGAGGGGATGATAAAGAGGATTTACGTGTTGGAGGTGGAGGTGGAAAGGGGGAGGAGTAGACCAAGGAGATGGAGGGATGGGCTAAAGGAAGCTTTGGGTCAGCGGGGCCTGGACGTCTGGGAGGGTGAAAGACGCGCGCGGGATAGAAAAATATGGAGCGATGTGGTATATTGGGGGGCGACGGGCTGGCAATGTGCCGGCCCAGGGTCATGAAGCGGTCTAGGTAAACCGTGAGTAGTCTGCGGAGCTGGGCTTTAAAATTGTTACCCTGAGGCAGGTGCATTATTGTTGTCAGCTGAAGTGAATGTGAGCAATTGAGGCGCTTCCTGCCTGTTCCTGACGCGACCTCACTGCGGTGGGAGAGGCGTTTGGGTATAAAAAAAAATTGTGTACATATATATATTACCCCTCTGTCTATGGCCTTGGGTGGTTCAAGATTGATGGGGGTTCTGGGGTTCTGATTAGATGGCAGCAACGGATTTCTCACTCAGTAGCTGGTACCGTGTAGGGAATTGTAGTAGTTTCTTTTATACTACATTCCAATTTCTTCTTGCAGCGGATGGGAGGATTCCGTGTGAACTTAGTAAATTATCTAATGATTCCCCGATTCTTCTTGCAGCGTATCGAAGATGGAGGCAAAACTGTTATCAGACTTAAGACAGACTAATTTCTAACTTTACTACTTCTTAAAAATGCTGTTATTTTAACAATACTCTTGGAGAAGACTGACTCAAAGGTAAAGTGAAAATATCTTTTACTGCTTCTAGATATTACAGGTAATGCTTTCAGCCTCTTAGGTCAGATTAGACAAAGCAGAATAATAATTTAAAAAATTACAATGGTTTACATATGATTTAATTTGGTGACGTCATTATTATTTAATGTTGACTTTTTATCGATTCTTAAGCTCAATTTCTTTCGCTAATGTAATCCATATTATGTGGATCTTGCAGAAACTGATAAAGCAAAATATTTGAAGATGAAGGCAAATTTCGCTGTAATAGCACACTGAAAAATATGATGTCATGATTTGTCGTGGCAACTAAAAATGGAATTTAAGATTTTTTTTTTTTTTCCTTTCTCTGATTTACCGCCGATTCGTACCTAAAAGGAGCGGTACATATCTCGGCGAGGCGGTGAGTGGGTGATGTTACTGTGTTGGAGGTGGTAGACTAGGGTAGTGAGTAAGGGTCAGTCGCTGGATAGTGGGTAGGAGGGGTACGGTTTTAAATGCGATGGAGCAGCTGGGAGTGAGTAAGGAAGAGAATCGCTTCCGTTGAAAAGTGGGGGCCGTCGGCGAGTATGGATCGTAGCCGGTCGGGTATGGGATCTTCGGCCGAGAGAGGGAAACACCTGCGACGAAGAGCAGACAACTTTGTGCATTCCACCAGGTGTATGACAGTGATAGGGGTATGGCAGGTAGGGCAAAGTGGGGCTGGCGATTTCGCCATAAGGTGTCCGTGGGTGATGCGGGTGTGGCCTAGGCGGAGACGGGCTAGGATTACTTCCTTATGGCGGGACCGGTGGAATGAGGAGGCCCAGTATCCTATTCGTGGCTTGATCGTGTGGAGTTTATTTTGTGTGGCCTGGTCCCATTCCCGCTGCCATATGGAGCAGAAGTGGGAGTCGGAGAAAGGAAGGAGTCGGAGAAAGGAAGGAGTCGGAGAAAGGAAGGAGTCGGAGAAAGGAAGGAGTCGGAGAAAGGAAGGAGTCGGAGAAAGGAAGGAGTCGGAGAAAGGAAGGAGTCGGAGAAAGGAAGGAGTCGGAGAAAGGAAGGAGTCGGAGAAAGGAAGGAGTCGGAGAAAGGAAGGAGTCGGAGAAAGGAAGGAGTCGGGAGGAGGCCGGCAGTGAGCAGGCCGTCTTTGCTGTGCGATCCGCTGCCTCGTTACCCTGGATGCCGACATGAGCCGGGACCCAGCAGAAGGCGATTGTCTTGTGTTGGAGGGTCGTTAGACAGTGGAAGGTTTGCTGGATGGTACAGACGAGCGGGTGGTGGGAGTTAAATCTTTCCAGGGAGAGGAGTGCACTTTGGGAATCCGAATAAATGACGAAGGAGCTGGCAGAGTGGGTGCGCACAATATCGAGGGCCTCCGTAATGGCGAAAAGTTCCGCCGAAAAAACGGAGGCCTCGCGGGGCAGGCCGACGCCCCGGGAAAGCGGCTGGGACAGAATCACCGCTGAGGCCACACCGGCTTCCGAGCGGGAACGATCCGTGTAAATGGCGACTGCGTCCGGGTGTTGGGTTGCATGTTCGCGGAAGAGTGACCTGTATATCATGGCGCTCGTGGTAGTCTTCGGTAGGGTACACAGATCTTTGCAAAACTTGATAGGGGTGAGGATCCAAGGGGGGTAGATGCTGAATGAAATGGGGATAACTGAGGGGGCGGGCATGTTGAAAAGATCAAGGAAAGAGCGGACCGCTTCAGTGAAGTGCCAGCTCCGTCCCTGAGGTGGTAGTTCTGAAACCACCGTGCCCAGAAGCGAAGAAGGTAGCCTCTGTGCACGGAGTATGTCCTCATGAGGAGAAGACCCCGTCGGAGGGCGAGAGGGAGATGATCGCATTCCACATGGAGGCTGGAGGCTGGGGAGGAGCGGAAAGCACCGGTGGCGAGGCGGAGGCCTCTATTAAGTACCGGGTCCAGGATACGGAGGCGGGCGGTGGAGGCTGAACCGTAAACTGCACTACCATAGTCCAGCTTCGACTGCACTATGGAAGTGTAAAGGCGAAGAAGAGAGCGTCGATCTGCACCCCATGTGGTGTGAGAGAGGTGATCCAGGAGAGCGAGGGGGCGTCGAAGGGATTGGTTTAGGTACTTCAGATGGGGAACCCAAATGAGCCGTCGGTCATGCCCAGAAAACGCGTGGAGGGTACCACCTCAAGAAGCCTGCCGTATAATGTGACAGAGGGTAGAGGAAGGGCTGTGGGTCTTCTACTGAAGACGATACACTTGGACTTAGGGATGGAGAGGCGGAAACCCACCGACGTCGCCCACCTTTCCACCCGGTAGATGGCGAGCTGCATCTGTCATTGAACAACAGACGGTTCTCGCCCTGCGAAGTAGATTGCAAGGTCATCCGCGTAAATGGAAGAGCGGATGGTGGGTGGAAGGCATTGTGAGACCCTGTTCATCACGACGGAGAAGCAGAGAACACTGAGGATGCTTCCCTGTGGGACCCCGTCCTCCTGCACAAAGGTGTCAGAGAGGACTGAGCCCACCCGGACTTTAAAAGTCCGGGAAGAGAGGAAGCCTCTGATGAAGGTCGGCATGGCTCCGACGAGGCCCAGATGTCGGAGCTGACCGAGGATCATTGCTCGACGGGTGGTGTCATAGGCCTTCTGGATGTCAAAAAAAATTGACAGTACGAACTGTCCATTGTCGAAGGCATCCTGTATGTCTCGGCTGAGAAGCAGGAGGGGATCAGTAGTGGAGCGGAATTGTCTGAAGCCGGACTGGGTAGACGGGAAGGAATTGTTATGTTCAAGGACGAACGATAATCGCGTGGCAACCATTTTCTCGAGGATCTTGCAGGCACAACACGTCAGGGCGATTGGTCTGTAGTTTGTGGGGTCCAGGGAATCTTTGCCGGGTTTGGGGATAGGGATGACGTGGACCTCCTTCCACCTAGAGGGAAGGCGCCCTCTATCCATATGCGATTGTATAGATTCCAGCAGGAAAATTTGTAAGTAGAGTGGATGTGCGGGAGCATGCCGTACGGAATACCGTCCGGACCGGGACAAGGGGATCGTCGAGAGGCCAGTGCCGCCTGTAGTTCACGCATGGTAAACAATCGGTTGTAGGTGCTGTCTATGGACGGTGGAGAGGGGCTATCGTCAGGGGCGGGTACGGAATTGGCTGTAGAGGAAGAAACGGCGGCGAAGGTAGAAGCAAGGTGGTCTGCCACCGACTTGGGTTCACATAGGAGTCCGTCGTTAGTCCGGAGGACCGGGGGTCGGGAGGGGACATGTCGCCTCTCGACACCCCGCACCTTCTTCCAGATGGTAGCCGAAGGTGTGTTGGCGGTGATGCCGGACACAAAGGCACGCCAAGAGGTTCGGCGCGCTGTCTTCATTGTGCGGCGGGCGATGGCCCTGACCCGCTGCATCTCCGTGCGATGGATGGGGAGTCGCGTCCGGTAGAAGCGCCGAGTTGCCTTCTTCTTGGCGCGCACGGCCTCCGCGCACTCCGGGGTCCACCAAGGCACCCGTCGGGCGCGGGGGTAGGCGGAGGATTGTGGTACGCTAGTGCTTGCGGCCGCTAGAACGACGGACTCGAAGTAGCGATGCACTCGTCGATGGATGGGAAGTGGGCAGTTGTAAGGGTGGTATAGTGTTGTCGCGGAAGCGGGCCCAATTCGCGTTGGTAGTAACCCACCTTACCGGTACCCGAACAGTCTGGTCGGGTCGATTAAGGGTGAGTTGTATGGGGAGATGGTCACTTCCATGGTCCTCTCGGAGGACTTGCCACGTGAAGTCTAGGAGGGCATCAGTTGAAACGAGGGACAGGTCTATACAGGATGGAGTGCAGGTGGTGGCATGGTAAAAAGTAGGAGAGCCATTGTTGAGGCACTCGAAGGAGAGTTCGGTCATGACGGATATCAGGGTTGGGGCCATATAGGTGGTGCGTGTGTCGCCCCACAAGGGGTGGCGACTATTGAAATCGCCCAGCAGTAGGAAGGGCCTAGGGAGTTGTTCCACGACTTCCACCAGGTCGTCGCGGGAGACTTGAGCGTGGGGGGGGAGGTAGATGGAGCAGACGGTGTACTGTCTATCCAGGGAGAGCCGGACGGCAGTCACCTGTAGTGGGGACCGGATGGAGAGGTTGTAGAAGGGGACTGCGTGGTGTACGAGGATGGCAGCTCCCCTTCGAGTGCAGGTAGGAGGCGGGGTGGCGGTGCAAAAATAACCAGTAGGGCAGGGCATGGGCCTGGTCCCCAGGATTAGCTCCTGGAGACAGACACACACCGGACGGGAAGTGGCAAGCAGGAGGTAAGGCCTTCATAATTTGCGAATATTCCTCGACAGTTCCAGTGGACTATTGTGGTTTTCGGGGGATCCATTAGTTGATGAAGGGGGATGGGTAAAGGTGTAGGTGCTAGGAGGTTGGAGTATGAAGGGAGATCCGGAGTTCGCGAAATTGAAGGCTTGGTCGGGAGCATGGCTGGCTATCTACCGTTCACCAGGGAAGGAATCGGTCGGCCTGTCGAACCCCGCGGAGGTGGCGGGATCGAGTCGGCCGAGCGAGACCGGAGGCGTGGATCACGGCAGGCAGAGGAACATCGTGGGCTGAGAGGGTCGGATGTACTGTGACGGGCTTCTATGGTCGGACCAGGAGGGGGCACGGTAGCCCCAAAAGTGGCGCTACCCCGCCTGTCCGGGGTCTCATGGCGGACTCGAGGTGGTGATAAGGGGTACCAAAAGGACCGGGCGGGTGGGAGGGAGGGCGTACACAGGGTAGCTGACAAGGAGGGGGCCGGGGATGTTGGGGGTGGAAGGAGGTGAATCAGAGTAGTCTCGTGGAGGGGTGGAGAAAATGGCACCAGGAGGCAAGGGCAGATCCATAAGACTCGTGGGCGTGGGCGCGGCCGAGCTTCCCTCGGTCACACCGTGCAGCTGCGCCAGGGCCGCATCCACCGGATCCTCGGGGGGGGGGGGGGGGGATATTGTTCGGACTGGGTCCCGTCGTCCGGGGCGGGTCGTGGATCTCAGCCACTATTGTCAGAGTCTGTGGGGGTAGAGTGGTGGGACTTCTGCGATGGGGAGAGATGGACATGTAGTACGTGGTGGGCGGAGTGAGGATCCGAGCCGTCTTCTTGGTCCGAGGGGAAGAGGGAGAGAGACGTTGGAAGGCCGGAGGGTCCGGTGACACGCTCCGGCGTCTCCGCCTCGACGGCTTGCTCCGGGCGGCAGGTTCGGGCGTGTGCAGGGGGTACTGGGAAGGCGGGTTTGAGGTGGATGGGACCTGGGTGTCCTGGTCCCAGACACCTGGGGATTCGTGGCAGGTGAGGTGCGGGAAGAGGAGGAATGGTGGGGGGACAGGAAACCGTCGGGTCCTGCGAGGGTTTTCTTTGAGGGGAACAGGGAGCAGTGGCTTGGGGGGGTTTCGGCGGCAGGCCAGGGCGGCGTGCCGAGAGCAGCGGCATAGGACACCCCCGGCCTCACCTCCCGACTCCGCACCCTGTCGCGTGCCTCACGGGGGCTAAGGAAGTCCGTCACCTGTAGGCCTCGGACCTCCTCTCGAACCTGAAGAAAAGGCATTCTCGGGATGAAGAGGGGTGTGCGCCTTCACAGTTGGAGCATTTGTGTGGGGCACCTGTCAGGGTGAGCGAGTCGTCCACAGTGAACACATAATTGATGCGGCTGTCGACAAGCGGAGCTAACGTGTCCGAATTTATTGCATTTGAAGCAACGGGTCGGGTCTGGGACGTATGGGCGGATAGAAAACTCGCATGAGGCGCGGTCTCCCATACCCCATACAATGCGGCCGGGGGGATTAGTGTGTTGAAAGTAAGGAGCAGACGTGGGGTGGGGGAGGGGTGCCTCCCTGTCGGGATGTGAAACGATAGATCTTAGTGACTCCTTGGGGTGCGAGGTCCTCCAGGAGCTCGTTCACTGCGACCGACAATAGGCGGGTGGCGTAAATAGTGCCCTGACTCTGGTTCAGGCGAGGGTGTGGGGAAACGGACACCGAGCATCCAAGGACCTCAGTGACGGAGAGTAGGGCTTTCGTCTCTGCGGCTGAGCGTGATTTTACGAGGAGGGAGCCATCCCTCTGTGGGCGTACGTCATAGCGGCTGGAGTTGCTGTGGGTTCGGATCGCCTGGAACGTCCGTTCAGAGTTGTTCGGGAGGGACCCAGATGTAGGCCGAATCACCAGGAATTTGTGGATACTTGGGAGGGAGAGGGAGGCTGTAGAGTCGAAATGGACTGGGATATTCAACGGTCGATAGGACGGCCGTGAATGCCGGCTCCCCCGTCCGCCGCGAGGCTCTCTCCGTGGGGAGGTGGGCTGACGGCGGGTGAGGGGGGCATATGGGGAGAGCAAGAAGCCGGGTTGTGGGGGCAAGTCCTCGGTGGAACTTGACTTGCCCGAAGGTGGCTGAAGTGGGCTGGGGCGAGACCCCTGCTCCAGAGTGTGTAGGTCCAAGGGTAGTCGAGGGACGGACTGGGGTCGGCAACGGAAAAGGAGAGTGCAAGCGTTCCGCTTCCACAGGGGGGTCAACCCCATTAGGTTGCGGTCTTCCAGTGGTAAAGGACTCGAGGGCCTGGTTGCCCACCACCCGAGTGTTGAGAGAAGTAGTAGTCCGGGAATGAGAAGCAGTAGTCGTAAGCCGAGGGGAAGTGTCCATAGCAAAACAAAAAAGAACTTCATCCCCCGCGCGCATCCAGCCACCACCGACTCCAACAAGGGAAAGGCGAAGTGTGGGCACACTTGGTCCCACCGCCGATAGATGTCACGCAGGGGAGATACACCCGCACCCAGTCCCTGTGCCTGAAAGGCGGCCACTTTCATCCAACGCGCGGTGAAAAGTGGCAGGGACAGGGTTTGGGTTTGGTTGGAAAGCGACAAGGGTGCAGGGCAACCACCTCCCACACCCAAGGGCGAAGGAAAGGGTCAAAATCAAGGTCCAAAGAACAACGCCAAAAAAAACGGAGAAGCCAGAAAGAATGGTTTAAAGGAGAAAGAAAGAAAAAAGAAGCAGGAGATCAGCCGGGTCCCCAAACGGCCCAATGGTCCACGAGGGCAGAGAAAGCCCTTACACCGAAGAAAGGTGTATTCCCACATTCGCCACAGAGGGACGCGCCCTATCGCTCCGGACAAAGCAAAGGGGGAATTTAAGATATGCATCTTATTAAAATTAAACGTTTAAAATTTAATGAACATTGCAGAATTTAACACGATTACATGATTAAGCTTAATCTAAAAAATTATTAGGTAATTTAAAAAAGAAATAATTCATTAATTCCTTACCAAAAATATTAAAAAATTAAAATTTTAATTATTTTTCCAAACTTGCACTTTATATACAGGGTGTTTATAAAGTCCCTATCTATTTCAGTGAAAACGTAGCAAAAAGGGTAAAATTCAACAATATACTGTAATAGAAAGCATACATTTAATGAATACTTAAGCATATGATTCTCATGAGCACCATCAGTATCTCTACAGAGTTCGAATCTGTCAGCAGCATTGTGGAACAAATTTTGGAGCATGACAGGGGTTATTTTTGTAACTGCTGTTACGATACGAGCACGTAAATCTTGCAGATCTGTAACCCTCATTTGATAAAGCCCCATGCAAAGAAATCCAAGAGCGTTAGAGGTCAGGAGATCGAGCGCCCAGGGCCTGTTCCCTCCACGTCCGATCTACCTATTTGGTACTCCATCGACCATTTAGGTACTCCCGAACAATGTTTGCGTTATGACAAGGTGCCCCATCTTGTTGAAAGACGACGGTGTTTAAAATGCCATCTGAATGAAGCCGAGACATTTACGTGCTCGTATCGTAACAGCAGTTACAAAAATAACTCCTGTCATGCTCCAAAATGTGTTCCGCAATGCTGCTGACAGATTCGAACTCTGTAGAGATACTGATGGTGCTTATGAAACTCATATGCTTAAGTTTTCATTAAACGTGTGTCTATTATTATTATTGAATTTCGGTCTTTTTGCTACATTTTCACTGAAATAGATAGGGACTTAAACACCCTGTATACTGTATAGTTAGAATGTCACACGAGTTTGGACTTTATATACAAAAATCAATGTTAGCATTATCATTTTTACAGGGCTCTTCCCCATGATACTAATCCTAATATACAATAATATAACATCCTAGCTAATCCGAACTAGTGGCACGATACATATACGAACTGCCAAGTGCACTCTCGAAATTTAACCATAGTATTGTATTGTATTTTAAGGGTGTGGCTAGTGTGTGGCTTCATTACCTGGTGAGTGTGTGGTACACGTTTTTACATCCCCTATAAACATATTAGGAAGGGTATAAAACAGGGGTGGGGAAACCCTCGCCCGCGAGCTAATTTCAAATCGCCCGCTTAGGTATTTATTATTTACTAAAAATTATTTATTTACAGCCCAGCAAATAGCTTTTTAAAATACATCTTATATACAGCGTGTCCCAAAGAAATGTATACCCACTTTGTTCGATAATACCAGCTATGAGGATAATAAATATATTACTTTTTATGTTTTTTAATAAAGAATTTTCTCCTGAATCTAAATATGTAATTATTTTTATTAAAAATTGAAAAACAAAAAAGTTACAGATGTTTAAATTATAATTATTATTTTCGAGACTTCATGTGCGATATTTTCTAATATTTTTGCACGTATACGAGATAAGTTTGAAACCGACGGCACTGTGCAAAACTTACAAAAACAACGTTCTGGAAGACGTCGAACATCTTAGATAAAGTGTCATTTAACCATGGAATTTGTAAATTTTTTGAATTAACTAATAATTACAACATTTATGCATCAATATCAACACTAAACATAAGTATATCAAAACAGTCGGTTAAAATATTAGAAAATATCGCACATGAAGTCTCGAAAATAATAATTATAATTTAAACATCTGTAACTTTTTTGTTCTTCAATTTTTAATAAAAATAATTACATATTTAGATTCAGGAGAAAATTCTTTATTAAAAAACATATAAAAAGTAATATATTTATTATCCTCATAGCTGGTATTATCGAACAAAGTGGGTATACATTTCTTTGGGACACGCTGTATATAAGCTTAAAATTTGCCAGACGCCCGCGGAGTTGTTTATGTTATAGATTTTCGCCCTTGGTACTGAAAAGTTTCCCCACCCCTGGTATAAAATATGACTTAGACATTAAAAAAAAAGGGAAGACACCCAAGCAAAATTTTACACTCAATCCCAATACTGAATTAAAGAGTAAAACAAAAAACTTACTGCTGGTTTTGGCTCTTCCAACAGCTTGCCAAGATACTTCTTTTTCTGTTCTTCATTGCCAGCAAGGATGATAGGAGCTTGCTGGAAGAAAAACAGTATAACATTAAACTGGTATCTCACTCCAATTAGAATATAATGTGAAGAGTAATTTGAAGAATGTTCACATTCACAAACTTCATTATTTCTCTCTGAAACACACACATTTTCAAATCTTATTTTACCTTTAATTTCTTAAAAATATTTTTAAAATCAATTCTGTTTCGTTGGCTTGCACACGATGCGATTAAGAGGAGTCAGAGGTTGGGCTGGAAGCCCAATGTCCTCCTAGGAGCCTCAAAGTTTTTTTTTTAGTTGTGTGTGTGTGTGTGTGGGGGGGGGGGGGGCTTCGCAATTGCTGTCGAGGAAAGACAGGCACATTTTTATGACCCACTGAGGAAGCAATTTCTACCCTGGATGGTAAAAAATGGATACTGGGAATGGAGGTTGCAATCTGATTCTTGCTGTGATCCAAATTAGGGAACCTCGAGGAAGTCTACTCTCATTCAGAATCACAATTTGGGAGGAATGAAGTAGCTTTGGCATCTCAAGTTTAAGAATTTTTCACTACCATCCTGGTTAATTATAAAATGCTTACTATAATTTCCTCTTAAACAAAATGGAGTAACAGTATCATTAAAATGAACTCAACATTTTTCATTTTAAGACACAAGGGATAAAAAACAACATTCTTACATAATTATACCGCAAATTATTTGGCATATCCTAATTCTGGAGCATGTACATTTTTTTAAGTGGTATTTCATGTTATCAAGCCTTGAGGAATATTTTAGTCTAGTGACAAAGAAAGTTTATTGGAGAAACTTTCAATGACACTTTACATTATATTTCATTTGGAAAACATGAAGCCACTTGGCATTATCAGTCATAAGCTATATTTTCTAATAAAATTTTGCAAAATGACACTCTCAAGGGCAACTAATTAAAACTATTTACAGAACTACCAAAGCAACCTACATAACTTAAGCTAAAAATATACATTACTTACAAGTTTTACACACTTTAAAACTCCTTCATTCATGAAAGCATCTAACTTTTTCTGGAAACTAAGGGGCTACTACGCACCACATTATACAGCAAGTCATTCCAAAAATCTACTACTCTATGTTGAAAAAATATTTTCATAGATCAAGTCTACAAATCTATTTTCTAATTATGCCCATGAGTTTAGCCCATCAGCCTCTAGTGAGAAAAAGTTATGTACATCTAAATTGTTCAAACCTGAAAACATTTTAAACCTCTGTATCATATCTCCCCTCAAACAATGTCTCTCAAAACTAAATATACCTAGTTCCTTTAATCTTTGCCTGTATTCCAATCTTCTTAGGTTAGGGATAAGCTTGGTTGCCCTACAGTGCACACCTTCAAGCATATCAATATCATGTCTAAGGTGAGGGGAACCAAGCTTGATGAGGTGCTGCACTTAAGTCTTACCCCAAGAGAGCTGCCTTCAACAGCCGTTTGTATTCCTGAACAAGCATAGGCAAGTTCCTCCGCAATGAGACAACCTTCTATGCAACCGAGACCAAGGCCTCCATACTCTTGTGGAAGGTGAGGATTCATAAGTCCCAATTCCCAGCCCTGAAAAAATTTGTGAGTAAACTCAGCCAATCAGTGAATCATTAAAATAAATAGGAGGATCAAACTTTAAATCTATATATGTTAAATAAATTAAATTAAATCAAATCTAAGATTTCTTGCGTATCTCTTATTATGATGTCAGTTTTTAAACACAACCAATTCCCTATATATGGACTGTGGCTTATTTCATCTACACAAGTAAATTATTACAATCACATGTATTGCCCAGGTAGGTTTACTCCATTTGGTTACGAGTCTACTACACTAAAAAAAATACTTTAACTTGATAGGATACAATACTGTACACCTAGTGCAGCAATCACCCAAAAATTTCAAGAAACACACAAGTCCCAACTCCCTTGGCCAATACTGCACCTTCTTTACTAAATCCCATGGGAATTCCATAGTTCTATCAAACTCTGCAGCTTGAGGCAAGATTTCTTCTCTGGCAAATTTACGGGCCACATCTCTGATCTCTTTTTGCTCGCTTGAAAGTTCTAAAAAGGTAAATTTTTAAGGCATTAATTAATTGCTATTGCAATAGACCAAACAGAGGTCTTAGCTTAGTATCTGTTAAAATGAAACAGTTAATTTTTTAAGGTTTAATGATATGGGAGTAATACTAACACTACCTAGGCCTATGTTTTCAATCTTTTCTTCATGCACAACCTAGTAAACGCTTGGACCTAACCCTTAATATAATTCACATTTATTTTACTTATTTTTAAGGAGGTTTCCTTTCTTATAAAAATACTACAATTTGGTAGCTTAGCTTCAGAAAATTTGGTTTGGCCATTGTAGCATCACAAAAAATAAGATTTTTGTTTTTGGGTACTTCCCTCTATGCGACAGAAGATCCATTTACATAGAAAATAAATACCAGTATGGTATATAGTTTCAATAAATTATTGAAAATTATAAAGTATTTGAAAAAGGCTAGTAAAATACATTGGGTGATCTCTGAGGAAGTTAATTTTATGTACATCTTTAGTAAAATCTAATCCTTGCCAGTCACAAAGTTCTGACATTAAATTTCATCCTTTATTTGAAACTACCAAATTATTAAATGAAAAAAAAAAAAAGTGGGGTGGATGGGACCTAACTGAGCATTTATGCTGCTTTCCAGATTCTAACCCATTCCTTAGGCTGAGCTGGTGGTGGTTCCCAAATTGAGAAGTTTGGTAGAAATTTATCAGATCTGATGTGTCAGATGTGTCAACTGTCAAGGTAAAATTTTTTAGTTTCAGATTTGTAGCAACTTCTGTGAAACTTCCCATACTGGGCTGGTTCTTTGGCCCAAATGACTAACATTCATTAGAAATTAACAGCAGCCTAACAAGGCCAAATTTAGTGGTCAAAAAACTGGGTCCTGAGTTCTTTAGTAAAAAATATAAACCATAATCAATAGTATGGTAATAGGTTTCTAAAAATTTAAAAAAAATATCAATTTAACTTTAATGTATTCACAATGTTACAAGTTTACAACTTATGATACTTCTTGCAGTAGGTCTATTTGCTAAATAATAATAAACTACTTTCATTTTGTTAAATTTCCTTGCAGTAAACTTGTAGTCCACAAAAATTTTGTTCCAGATTACAGAATCTGCTAAAATTTTCTAGTTCTTCACAAGAGGAATTTTTTCATAAAACTCTCATGCCTGATACATTAACAGGACCACCAGGAGCTGCCACAGGCCCCAGGGAAGGATTGGTATATGGGCCTCCCTGTTTACTCGGTATTTTATTATGAATGTTTTTTGTGTACATAACGAGCAATCTGATTATACGTCCGAGTCACTATTCAAAACATACAGTATGAATAAACAACTCGGAAGAAAATGACCATTTTATTTTTCATCAATTATATTAATTCTATCACCATACAATTTACAAATGCCAGTACCAGTCCATGCCTGCAAGACAATTGTTTACTGCAAGATTTTCATAATTAGAAGTGTACTTTCTTTGTCTTCTCTCTAGCAAAGTGGTAAATGATTCTGATGAAATTTAAAGTACAGGCTAACTGGCTTTCAATTACAATGGTTCCCAGATCTGTCAGTCAGTCAGTCTTGGCCAAATTGGTAGACCGCAGATAATATTTTATCCCATTTCAGTTTGACTATGATAATCTCTATAAAAATGTATGTTCAATAATTATATTTCCTCTGTTATTTAATCAATTGCTTTATTAATATTTTTAGATTTTATCCCCTCTTTCTGGGCCCAGGGGAACTTTCCATGGTATCCCCACCCTCTCGGTGGGCCTCAACATCAAACACAAGTTTCAACTAAATTTGTGGTAAATATTTAGTATTGGGGGACACCCATTTTTTTGGACCCTCAATTGGCTGAAAGTTGGTTATGTGGAATATAACTAACCAACTTAAAACCACCACCTAACATAGTGTAACTTAACCCAGATGGAAGACCAACCCTGATTAACCTGATGGATGAAGTGGGTGGTTCAGCAAAATCTGGTGGCCCAAAACTTTAATATTAGTCAAATTTACTCACACTCAACATGTAGGGCAAGAATTTTCATTCAAGTCTTCACCCGTGACACACCAACAAATTTAGTACCATCCTTAGAGGATTAGAAAAATTATTTTTATTTTCGATTAGCTCAAAAATTATTTTTTGAAAGCATATTAGCAAAGGACTGAATTATTATAAACTTCCCAGTTTTCACAACTGGAAAGTAAAAATGGGAGCATTAAGCAAAAATTTTGCCAATTCTACCACCTGGATTTTGTCATTCTACAGAATTTCCAATGGATATTTTAGAATTCAGTTATTATTAATTAGGCCTAGCAGTATGAGAGGTTTGGCAGAACTGACATTTAGATTCTAAATTGATGAAAGGAACTCCAAAATATTAATGAAGCAACTACAAATCCGATAGAAAACTCTAAACAGGATTACTGTAAAATGTGTCACACCAGATCTGAAACTAGGCCTAACATTTTTACCTTGGCAAATGACATGCAAGATCTAGTAAATTTCTACCAAACTTCTCAATTTAGAAGACATCAGCAGCATACAATCCTTTAAAACTGTCCAGATGAGGCAAAGCAACAGGCTCAATTTAGGCTAATTAAAGGACCTACCAAAACAAATTCCTTTATCTTTTGTCTCTGAAGCAGTTGCAGTATTTTCTGAAGTACTCTGCCATCTTCTGAACCTTCCATAGAAAGGCTGAAGAAAACTTGGTTTCTGTTACAAAAAAAAAGAAGTTAAATCCTGACTTTTAGGGGTGAATTACATTTGGAAAACAATGCTACTGAGGTGTATCAAGTTAATCCAAGTCATGAGCTACATTTTAATAATAATAATAAAATCTTGCAAAATGTCAATCTCAAGTCAGCTAATTTGCATACAACTATTTACTACCACCAAAGTAGCCTAGCTAAAAATATACACTATATACAATCTACAAACTCTCTCTTTCACTCATGAAAGTGTTTAAATTTTTCTTAAAATTAACTAATGAGCTACTGTTTACCACATCATATGGCAAGTCATTCCAAAAACGTACTACTATTTGACTGAAAAAGTATTTTCATAGATCAAGACTACAAGTCTGTTTACTAATGTTTGGGGGAGAAAGAGGGGGAAGGTAATAGGGGAGGGGGGAAGCCCCCCAAGTTGCATAAATGGGGTGAGGGGGGTTTTGGGGGGAGGGAAAATGCCCTCCCCCAAAGGGGTAACCCTAACGTGCCCTCGCCATAGGCGAGTTTACAAAGCATAAGCTCCACCCGTAGGGTAGGGAGCTGAAGGCTCTGCTTGTATAAATATAATAATAAAAAGCATGATAGGATTGGCCTAATAGAACATGATGATAGGATCTTTGAAAACAATCAGGATATTGTTGGTATTTTTAATGATTATTTTAGCTCCATTTTTACTGAAGAAAATTTTAAAAACTTTGATTTTATATAATTCTTGTTTAACTAATTTGTTAGAATTTTATAATGAAATAGTGTGCAAATACGATAGACATAGAGCAGCTGACATTATTTATTTAGATTTTAAAAAAGCGTTCAATACAGTTCTGCATAGAAGATTAATTGAGAAGATTAAACTTAAAGCACACGGTATACACGGTCAGGTAGCTAACTGGTTAGAGGAATGGCTTCGTGCTAGGAGACAGAGGGTCATTGTTAATGGTAGTGAATCTGGGTGGTTGGATGTAGGTAGCAGTGTCCCACAGGGTTCAGTGTTAGGCCCATTGTTATTCGTAATTTACATTAACGACATAGATTAGGATTGACTAGTAACGTGTCAAAATTCATGATGATACTAAAATAGGTGGTAAGGTTGTTAACGAGGATGATAGAAATAGCCTCCAAGACGATGTAAATAGGATTATGGAGTGGATAGATAAGTGGCAGATGCAACTTAACATAGACAAATGTAAAGTTTTGCATATATAGGTTCTCGTAACAATAATCACATGTACACAATGAATGATAGAGAATTAGCAAGTGTTGATGAGAAAGTAGATCTAGGTATACCCGTACGCATATCTAAGGATTTCCCCGCAAGGGGGTTCTAAGCTCGTGCTCTTGAGTGCTCTTTGTGCTCGTTTGTACGTGCTTGTTCCTGGAGGTTTCACGTGCGCCCTCCCGGCCCTAGCACCCAAGGATGATGGGGCTCAACCCTGCAGTCCTTGGTCTTTTTCCACTTCGACTATCCCCTCCACCCTTTCTTTTTCCTCTGTCTTTCCTCTCACTTTTTCCGCCAAGATATGCCCTTTTAAATAGAGGCAAATCGGTTCTTCCCGAACTTAAAAAAAAAAAAAAAAAAAAAATATCTAAGGATTTAAAAATTAGGAACCAGTGCCTGGAGTCTGCGCAAAAGCTAATAGGATGTTAGGCTTCATAGCACGTAATTTCAAATTTAAATAAAATATTATTTTGCCCCTTTACAAGTCCCTAGTCAGGCCTCATTTAGAATATGGGTCATTCCAGCTCAATTGGTAGAGATTAGACGGGTGTAATAGTAGAATAATACCAAAAAGACAGTACTGTGATTATTCTGTCTCAGATTTTAAAGGTAATTCCTGTTTTTCTTATAGGTTAGGTTACGTTAAGTTAGGATCTGGTTAGGTTAGGTTAGGTCAATTTTGAAGGTGAAATTTGTTTTTTCTATGGTTTTTGAACGAATCTGACCTTCAGAACAGTCGGAAATGACTAGTTTTCTGCGATTTCCCCCACATTGCCGGCTGGAGGGGGGGAGGGGGGGTATCTCAAAAACGAGTCATTTCCGACGGTTTTAAAGGTCAGATTCGTTCAAAACACACCAAAAACCATAGGAAAAACATAAATTTCACCTCCAAAGGGAGACGGGTGTAATACTATAAATTTACCAAAACCTCTATATTGAAAATTTCATAAAAATCTGACCACAAATAAAGAAATTACACAGGGGATGCTTTTGCTTTAGGTGCGCCTATATTTTTAGGTTAAGTTTGTAAGCTATTTTGATAGTAGTAAATAGTTGCACATTTAATTAGCCGACTTGAGATTGATGTTTTGCAGGATTCTATTATTAGCTCATGACTTGGAAGTTGGATAACCTCGATAGGCCCATGGCTACAGGTTTTCCAAATTAAATGTAAAATAACTTCGACCTAAGGTTTCATTTGCGTCTTCTTTTCATTGCAAATTAGCCCATATCTTTAATTACGTCCTTAGCCTGTCTGAAATATTTACCTTCATGGAAATGCCTAACTTCAATATACTATTCATCATTATGAACACAATTCACTCTGAATGGCTGCGGTTACACTGAATGCGTTTTTTTTCGATCAAATCTTCTGACTAAATTCCGGCGTAGCTGCATACGATAAACAACAAGAACTAAATCAGTTTGATCTAATCGTCTTAGTGATAATAATAAGTGAAGTCCAGTGGTTCCCAACCTGTTTTGCGCCATGCTCCACCTCGACACCTCAAAAAATTTGATGCCCCCCATTAATATAAAAACAAATTTGGTATTGAAAAGGTATTATTTAAAATTTACAATAATATGATTTAATATGAGTTACCGTACATTCAATATGAGTAAATAAACTTGAGGTTGAAGCTAACTAAATTATTACCTTGAAATAAAATTTCTCAGTTGAAAAGTTATAATTTTAAATTTCAATAATATGAGTACATTCAATATGAGTTACATTAAATATGAGTCAAGAAACTTGAGATTGAAGCTAACTATATTATTTCCTTGAAATAAAACTTCTCAGTTGAAAAGTTGCAATTTTAAATTCACAAAAAAGTAATTTAATCAATAATACCACTTTAAATTCACAATATTAGGTAAAAATACAGCAAATTCAAAGTTTGATAATCTCAAGTTAGTGAGATCCTTGAGCTTGATGTTTACTACAAATGGTTTTGATTTCAGGCACGAACTTAGTTAGCTTCAGTCTTAAGTCTCCTCGTTTTGTGATATCCAGTCGGTTTCTTTTTTTCTGTAGTAAGTCACTTACAGCACTAAAACCACATTCCACCAAATATGAAGATGGGAATGGTAACAGTAGCTCTCTCGCCAAACGAGTTGAATTATTATGTATAAATTTCATTTTATTATTATGTATAAATTTCATTATTTTATAATTTTATTATTATGTATAAATTTCACTATTTTATAATTTTATTATTATGTATAAATTTCATTTTATTGTAGCATTTTCAAATTGCCCCCCGAAACATTCAAATTGCCCCCTGTGGGGCGTGCGCCCCACGTTGGGAATCACTGGTCTAAACGTTGAATATATGTGATTTTGATTATTGATTCTAGAAAGGCATAAAAGAGAGTGGGTAAACCATTTGAATTTAGAAATGAACAATCATGGAAAATATCATACACTTTTTGATGAATTATCGCAACAAAGAAAATTCTTGGAGTATTTCAGAAAACATATTTTAATAGTATGTTAGGAGATATCTGAAAATAGGAAAAAATGTTATCTAAAAATCTCTCATGCTATAGAAAATTGGGAAATTTTTTGTATTATATAACAGGATAAGGTTAATATGCAGCAAATAGCCCCACCTCGAGTTCATAATTTTTAATGTTAGCATTCGGTAGTATACAGCAACAGAATAAATTTGTTGAAAGCCAGACTCCCCGCAATTCAAAATTAACGAAGTTATTTATTTTTTAAGTTTTAACCATTTTTTTTTTTTCGCGACCTGCCAGCAGGCATAAGACATCCTCGCTCTCAGACAATTTTCTGGAAATGTGTGGACGACCAATCACTGCACCTTTTTATAACCAATAGTAGGCTATTAAACACTCAAAAACAACCACGCCTTAATGAACCAATGACAGCTAATTAAGAATTTTAAAGCTATTAAACACTCAAAAACAACCACGCCTTAATGAACCACTGACAGCCAGCTAATTAGGAATTTTAAAGAACTTATCAAGTTTTTTCCTGACCGTTTAGTCACGGAAAAACGTCGGCCTTTGATACAGCTGAGGTCTTTCTTTCTTTTTTTAATTTTTGTCGCGTAAACATATGCAGTGAGATTTGTGAAAGTTGTGACCTAGGCTACGTTGAAGTGTTGAAAATTTTAGGAGACGATTCACGAGCGGTTCACATTTTTCAAGAACACAGTGTCGTTCCCCGTAAGTGAAACTGTCCAGAGTGTTCCCACCTTCCCAGCCCCTTTATTTCCGTAGTGACTGAGACGTTTTCGTGTGTAAACGCAAATTTCTAAAAAACAAGCAGAAGAGTTTGTTTCCGTGCAAATTTACGGGCTCAATATCTCTCTTCAAGGGCACGTGGCTAGCGAAGTCACACATTCCGGCAAGTGTTAATCTAGCTTTCATAAGCGTTTTCCTCCGAAAACATTTTTCCTAATCCTACTGTGAGCAATACCTACAGTTAGCGCCGCAAAATAGTCTCACCTCGAGTTCATAATTTTTGATGTTATCATTAGGTAGTATGATGATTGGTTAGGTACAGTATATCAAAGTTAGGTCAATTGAATGCCCAATTAGGTCAACTGAATGCCCGGTTAGGTCAACTGTACACCCTTGACGATTGGTTAGGTTAAGTCATGATATTTTCGTTAGTTTAACGATTTTTTTTTCGAAATCTCTTCATTTAGGTTAGGTTAGATTAACAATAACGGTAGCGAAATTTAGTTATTAGGGTGTGTTTTCAAGTGCTTTATTCAGAAATGCTACTCATTTTCCCCGTGTTTACTTGAAAATAAAAAGACAAAAAGAACGATTTTTTTCGTACTTTCAATTAAATGCGGGCAAATGAATGGCATTTCTGAGGAAAGCACATGAAAACACACCCTAATAACTAACTTTCGTACCAAAAGTCGAGGTGGGGTTATTTGCTGCATATTTACCCAGCATACTTGGCGGACATCTTAATAACGCACACCATTTTTGAAAAATTAAAAAAAAATTCTAAACAAAAAAAACCGGGTATACAGTTGACCTAACCGGGCCTTCAATGTTATTCCGATGTCCGCCATCAGTGCCGTAACAAGGGCGAGGCGAGTGAGGCACTTGCCTCGGGTGCGCAAAGCTGAGGGGCGCAGAAAACTGTAAAATATGTATCTACTATCCCAAGTACGCCATGCCATTAGGGAAACGGTGCATTTATATAAATTTTCAGTACTTTTCAGTACCTTATTTTCTGTTTTCCATGCATATTATTCGAGCAGCGCTTTTCCAAACCGAATATTGCAAATCAGAAAACAGGATTTAATGACTGGAAAAATTTAAGGTTAATATGTTTTAAAGGACATGAGCTGGACCTGTAAATCAAAATAACGTTTTATGAGGTAGTTTTAGTCGCTTTATTCAAATTTGTCACTCATTTTCTGTGCAAATGCATATTAATAGTGAAAATTATGACACTAATAATATATATATAAATACACTCATTTTTGGTCTGACGAGTATAATTTTGGGCTATGTTTTCGCTACTCTGCGACTTAATTAGTTTGTTAGTTTCTGTTCTGGCTAATTTTTTTCTAATTGGATTCAGTTTGGTGGTGTTTGTGATAGAATTATTACGTGCCGTTCATGTGGTTTCGACTTTGAGAACTTGATTCGTCATGTGCCATAGATGAAGACAAAGCATTGGATGTTTTTATCAATTACGGCGTTATTCTTTCATCCTTAACTTGCCCGAAATGTGACAGTGAGTGCCTAATACGAAAAGATCAGAAGGTATTTAGGTGAAATGACCAATATTAACGTGTTAGGTTAATTGAATGCCCAGTTAGGTTAATTGAATGCCCGGTTAGGTTAATTGAATGCCTGGTTAGGTCAACTGTACGTCCTTGATGATTGGTTAGGTTAAGTGATATTTTCGTTAGTTTAAACGAAAATGATGAGAGCAAACTTTTCTGGTTAATTATGAGGTGTTTTGTACGTTTCCAGTGGTAATGCGTAGTCTTCCTTGCTTAAAAGCAGGGCTTAACATAAACAAGCTCCGAGCGAGCAGCTAATATAAATCTTCATCTTTTATTATTTGCTGATTTTGCAAAGTTCGTTGACTCTTCTCTCGAAGTAATTTTCATGATTTAGCAGTGTGGAAAATTTTGAACACGAAATAATAAATTTTTCTTGTTGGGTGGGCTCAATGCCTCCATATTGGGTTCCATGTACAGTATGTATGGCAATTATTTTCATTCCCTATAGGCTATGTCGCCAATCCCGAGGCAATTTTGTAGATATTTAATTAAGAAGTAAATGTACCACATACGATACCATGTTGTAAGCAAATAGTTTTTCCATAGGGCTATTTACATCCTCCAAGACTAAAACACCAAATTCCACAGGAGAACTTCCGCTTTTCCTACATCAAGTATTGGCTCTATTATTATTGAGATGAGATAGAAAAAGAGAAAGCACATCATTACTCTCTTCAGTTCTGGGGCCAGTATATTATCGAAGCTTTATAGTGGGAAGATGGCACGGGCCAATTTCTTATGCCCCAAGACGGCTTAAACGTTCCATAAAGAGTTGAGTGCCGCAATCTCTCCCATTGGGTTTTGTAATCATTTTACTCTGCCACTTTAGCTACTGCAAAACCCTCGCCTGGGTGGAAATATAGTGAAGTTGTAGCAGGGAGGGAATGAGCAGCCCTGGCCAGTGTATCAACCATCTCATTACCTTTAATTCCAACATGGCTCGGAACCCACTGGAAGGAAACCAGAATTCCTGAAGTAGAGAGGGTCTTCAATAAAGAATGGATAAAAGTAGTTAGGGCCAGATATGTAGTGAGTGTCGGTGAGTTGATCAGGTGAAGAGAGGTGTGGGAGTCTGTAATTATTAGGACATTACAAGCATTACTCGTGGATACCAAAAAACATAATGCCTGTTGGATGGCAAACAAGTCTGCTGCCTGTACACTATGATTGGGGGATAGTTTCCAGGAAAAACACCTTTCATGATTTGAAACAAAAACAGCTGATGAACAAGATGGCCCAGGCACATCTATCTTAGATCCATCGGTATAAATATACAAGTAATCTGGATACTTCTCTTCCAAGTATGCTGTGAAACACTGCACAATCACTTCTTTGGGGACAGGAGGTTCATATAAAAATGGGAGAGACAGACAGGTGGTTTATTTGTCACAGTCCAGTCCACTGCGAGGATCAAGGGATAATCCACCTCGAACGACTGACGTAAAGAGTTGGAAAAGGTGGAAGCTAGAACATTAAAGTACGTCCTCAATGTAGAGAGATCGCTATGGTACTGAAGGGCATGGAGACCAGTCTCACCCTGTAGGGCAATAATAGTAGATAGACGAGCACCCAAAATAAGGCGTATGACAGAATTATGCAAGGTTTCCAGTTTCTTCTTCAAGGTGAAAGAGGCTGAATCATAAACATCAGCATACTTTATTTTTCCTAAGATAAATGATCAGTAAAAAGTGAGAAGTGTGGATCGATCTGCACCCCACCTATGAGAAGCAACAGATTTTAATGAGTTCAGACGTTTCGTGCAAGAAGTTACCAGGTAGTTAATATGACAAGACCAAGTCAGTCTGAGGCTGTCAAGGACCATTCCCAAAAACTGGAAGGCTGTGACTATAGCTACTGGGGTGTTACTAATTTGGATAATGGGATTCACTTGAACCTTTTGATGTGTAAAGAACATAATTTCAAATTTTTCTTGATTCAGGGAAAGACCCCAGGTTCTGCACCATGATAAAAACGTATCAGTTGCTTTTTGCAACATCTGTTGGGCTTCTAAATGGGTGTCAGTTGCCACAAAGAAAGCTGTATTATCAGCAAACTCTGATGATTGAACTGGTTCAATACTTGGTATATCCGAGAGATATACAGTGAATAACAGTGGACTAAGAACAGAACCCTGGGGTACACCCTTTTTAAAGGGTAAAGGTGTCGAGTAGACATCATTAATTAGTACTGAAAAGTGCGGTTGGACAAGAAATTGTCTAACCATCTTAGTAATCTACCGTGAATCCCCAAATTGCCTAACTTATAAAATAGACCAGTATGAGAGATGGAATCAAAAGCTCGACTGAGGTAAAAAAAATATAATAAGAACATATTTTTTCTGTCGGAGAGCTTGGCGTATAAAAGTTTCCAACCTCAGAAGTTGATCCACGGTGATTCTCTTTTTACGGAAACCACACTGCGAATCTCGAAAAATGTGACATGTTTAAAAAATCTATAGCAACCGCTAATGGACCATCCTCTCTAGTACTGTACTTTACCCAAGCAGGATAATAAGCAAATGGGACGATACGAAGATGGACTAGAAGGGTTTTTCTGTGGTTTGAGGAGAGGAATCATTAATGCCCGTTTCCATGATGAAGGAAAGACTCCTGCGCTCAGGCTATCATTGAATGCTGAGAATAGAAATGGCAAGTACTCGAATGGAAGATGACTAAGAAAATATTTATGTATATTATCCAGTCCCATTGCTCCACCTCTAGAATGCTCACATTGCCTTAAGGAGAATTGTAATTCCTGCAATTTAAAGTCCAGGTTATAATCCTCATCGCAATGAAGAAATAAGGAAGACTGCATGTCCCTGCAAAAATCCCCATCTTCAATAACTACTACAGTCCCAAAAAATTAATGGAAGAAGGTCCCCAAAACTTCAGCTTTGGCACGTACATCACTTAGTACAGAACCATTTACAACAATAAGGTAAGTGAAGGGTGAATCAGTACCCTTAATGATTTTCCCAATTTGAGTCCAAACCTTGGTGGAAGGTGTAGTGAAACTGAGGTTTGAACAAAACCGACTCCATAAAATCCTCTACGCCTTACGAATAGTACGACGAGATATAGCAGTTACCTTATTTAGGAGGATCTTATTATATAGAGTTGGGTGAAGAGAATAAAAACGTCGAGCACGACGGAAGGTGGTCACTGCACCACTACAACCCTCTGTCCACCAGCATCAAAATAGTTTGATCAGAAAACACGAACGGACGTGTTTGGACGAAATCTGACGTTCGCATATCATGTACTGTAACCACTTCTATTCGATTGTACACGCTTGATCAGTTCGTACGAATTCTGATGAATACGCCCGAATTCGTCAGAAACTTTGATCGTACGAAAACGCATGCAGTGTAACCGCAGCCTTAGTCACCCGACTTATTAAACAAAGTCCGACGGAAAAATACTGAAGAGTTGTTGTTATTGTTTAGCTGATCAGCCCACCTCGATCGAGCAAGCTGGCGGCACGCAGGTAACCGATCGCCCTCTCTGGAGTGGACCAGAGGTTCAGCGCACTAGTGATGTTGTGTTGTGTTCGTTGTTGTGCTAGAGTGGTACAGTCTGTCATAATGTGTTCAATTGTTTGTGGTGTGTCCTGGCACAGGTGGCAGGTGTCGTCTGTGGAGTTGTCTTGTCTGTGTTTATATGTCCGTAAGTTGGGATGATGTCCACATCGGAATCGTGCTAAGTTAACTCGATCCGATCTGCTCAGGCTGATCTCTGACCTGTTAATGGGTGGCGACTTCGCACCTAGGACCGCATTCGGACCGAGTCGTGTCAGCGGTTTGTGTGTGTGTATGTGTGTGTATGTGTGTGTGTATGTGTGTGTGTATGTGTGTGTGTGTGTGTGTGTGTGTGTGTATGTTTTCTGTACTGTGTGAGGTCTGTGGGGCGTGGTATGGAATGGAGTATTTGGTTATAATGTCTCTCTGATGTTACCTTAATGGCGCGAGGTGTCGGTGCATGATTGTATATATAGTGGCAAGAGTGCTGTGGGTTAGTTGTCACTGCTGCCATGAATTGTGTTCCCCTCATGTCTAAATGTTCCCTAACTTTCAGTATTTTTGTTTCTGTGTCCAGGTGTTCGATTGGTGTTGTTTGAGCGCATCCTGTAATGATACGAAGTGCGTTGTTTTGTATTGTCTGTAAGGTGTTTATGTGTGTGTGAGATAATGGGTGCCCAGCATGGGCTAGCATAGTCCATAACTGAGCGAATATATTGTTTGTATATGAGTGATGTTGTTTCCTGCTGGTGTCCAAAGTTTGTGCCTGTTAATACCCTAAGCGTATTAAGTCTTGACGTACATTTGTTTTTAATGTCCTGAATGTGGTTTGCAAGATATAATGATGTGTTGTATGTGACCCCAAATATTTTGGTCCTGTAAGTGTGTGGAATGTTGGTGTTGTTTAGTGTAAGCTGTGGAGTTATCTGGTGTTCTTTTGTGTTGCTTGTAAGCAAGGTGATGGTTGATTTTGTGGGTGCGCTACTTTGAGTCTATTGTGTGTGAGGCAGTCTTGTATAATGTTTATGTATGTTTGTAGGTTATTTGTAGCGGTGTCCATGTTGTTGCGGGTGGATGTTAGAGTGATGTCATCTGCACATGATGATAAGGTAAGCTTGTTATCTATGGGTGTTGGAATGTCATGCATGTATAAGTTGAACAGTGTTGGTGAGAAAACAGAGCCTTGAGGGACCCCGTTCGGAAAAAGCTTGTTTTTGGATGACTTGCCAGTAAATGTGACATGTGAGTATTTTCCTGAAAGATAGTTGCTCAGCCGCCTTTTGGTGTTATTGTGCATGTTTTTGTTGAGTATTTTGTTTATGAGAGGGAAGCGTGGGATAGCAGCAAATGCTTTACTAATCTCTATTGTTGCTAATAGTGTACGTTGAGCTGGTCGTCTGGAGTTGATGCCATCCATGATGTGCTGCGTGAGGTTAGTGAGTAATGTCGTGGTTGAGTGGAGAGGTCTGAATCCATGTTGAGTAGGCGATAGTGGTATGTGTGGGTTGGTGATTTGTAAGATTAGTCTTTCTGTTACTTTGGAAGGTGTGCATAGTAAAATAATGGGTCTATAGGAAGCTGGTTCTGTTGGATTTTTGTTTGGTTTGAGTAGTGTAATAATTTTACTTTGTTTCTATATGTCATGAATAATAGTGTTGGTATGAATATGTGCTGATATTTGTGAGGGATAGTATTCCCTGTGGGCCCAAGTGTTTAAGGTGTATGTTAGATATGTTGTCTGGTCCAGTAGCCTTCGAATTCTTAATGTTTTTGATGATGTTGGTGGTCTGGTCTGTATTGAAGGGTGTAATGGTCGTGTCGCTCTGTAGGTTTTCTTGTGTCTGGCTGTTTGTCTGTCTGCGTGTTTGTGGTTGTTTTCTCTGTTTAAGTGACTTATCTTTGCGTAGTGATTAACTAGAATGTTAGCTTGTTGTGTATATGTTGGGATATTATTTTGGCTGCGACAGATAGCCGCATGTGAGGTGTGAATGCCGCTGTTAGAATGGGTAATGCTGTTTATAGTCTTGTATAGCCTGGATGTATCTGTGGAGTGGTTTAGTGTTGTTATGAATTCCCTAAATGTTTCTCTTTGTTTTTCTTTGAGTTTGTTGTTTATTTCTTTGTTGAGCTGTTGTATCTGCTGTTTTATGGCTTCTGTGTGTGGTGTTTGTGTGTTATGTTTGAGGTTGTTACGTTGCCTTATGAGGTGGGCTATTTCTCTAGTGTAATTTGGGTTGTATTTCCTAATGTTGCCCTTGGGTATGTATTTGTTTGCATTATTGATGATCTGATTAAATGTCTTGAGTGTTGTATTGATGTTTATGATGGGTGTGCTGTTTAATGTGGTGAATTGTTCCTCAGTCTGTATTTTGAACTGTTCCCAATCAGCTTTCTTGTAATTTCTGTAAGTGTGCCAAAGGCTGTTGGGGCAGAGTGTAGAACGTGTTGTAATGATGATGGGCAGGTGGTCTGATGACAGTTGTTTTACTGTTCTCCAGTGTGTATATGTTGCTAGTGAGGGGGAACAGAACGTTATGTCTGGGGAGGAGTTTAAGTATCCTGCTTGATGTGGTATGTGTGTATGTTCTTCTGTATTGTTAACCCTTTCATACCTGATTTTCGTTTACTTTTCATGCCACAAAAATACACTTGTGTTATATCTCCAGAATGACTAAAATCTCATAAAATTTGATGGTCTCATTTGCGTCCATACGGCATGAAAGGATTAAGAATGAAGAGGCTGTTTAGTTGTGTGGCTATGTTGGCGCCTCTGGTGTTGCTTTGGTTGTGCAGGTACCAACTAGTGTCTTTAGCGTTGAAGTCTCCTCCTAAGATGGCATTAGTGAGAGAGGCCAGATTGTGTAACTGTGGATTGTAATTGGCTGGCACCTGAGGTGAACTATCTGGTGGGATGTAAATGTTGATTAGTGTGGTGGTGTGTTTTGCGCGTGTTTTAATGTTAACTGCCTGTATTTGTATCGTGTTATCTGCTTGGATTGTGTTTGTAATGTTTTGGGTGGCATCAGTGTAGCTAATGCTTTTACGTATGTAGGTGATGAGTCCACCCCCGTGACCCCCAGTACGATCTTGACGGATCGCCATGAAGTCAGGGATGGTGGGTGTTTTGTGTGCGCGTTTTAGTTTCGTTTCCTGTATAAGTGCTATGTGAATGTTTTGTTTGTGTACGAATTCCCTAAGCTGCATGATTTTGTTTGTGAGGCCATCTTCGTTGTACTGTAATATGTTAATGTTATACTTCTGTATGTGTCTCATGGTGCTATTGTGTCTATATCTTTGTGTATGGTGACATGTGTAAGTTGTAGTGGGCCTGGATTAGTCTTAATGTCGCCGGAGAGTAAGAGTAGTCCGGGGAGCACGTAATTGCTCCCTGTAAATGAAAAAGTAGCACGCTGAGAATAGGTCCGGCCCCGGGAGCCGATCGGCACTCTGACCGTGCCACGCAACAGGCCGTCGATTGCCAGTCTGGCCAACCGTAGACAGCCCGCTGCACGGAGATTTGAGGAAGTTTGGCCACCAGCGCGTTGATGTTTCGGTTTGACGTCGCCTCTTCTTCGCGTTGACGTGTCCCGCGCTGGAGGATACAGCCACTGTTAGAAGCTTCCTCGTCAGCTGCTAACACTTTTTTCACGTTGTTCTAGGTAACTGTTCAGAGGTTTTTTATAAACAAAACTCAGTTTTCTGCTCAAAACGGCTCTTTCTAATTTTAAAATTGATTATTCAAGGAAGGAAGATGTTGACTTCTATTTTGCGGCAACAGTTGATGATATTTATGATATTTATAGTTATGTTACTACTGAAGAGTAGATGGCTTATCTGCCAATGACGTTTAAGAAAAATACGTACTGCTTTTACAGCCTTTTTAAGACACTAACAACTGGCAAAAGACCAGCGGCATGTCACTAAAAAGGGCCATATATTTGGAGTTTAATCAACTAGCTGTGAAAAAAGCTACAACAGGTCTTAAATCAAAGATGGGGACCTCTAGATCATATTTTGCCCTGTCGTACTCAAATTTAAGTGTGTGGTGCGTATGATACTCATGTTTGAAGTGAAGCACCCAAAAGGACCCACTACCCAACAAAAAAATCTGCACTGAAGATAGTATGAGCAAATAAAATGCATTTATTCATTGACATATCATATTCTATGACTTATAAAAGCTACATTGGTTTTAATAATAATATTCATGTTCTTCATTCTAGACAAACTACTGGTGCATAAATTAGCATAATCACAATTAAATAGTGTATTTTATGAGAATATTGTATACTACTCGGTAGTCGGTGATTGTTTCGGCGAAAATGAAATAATTTGACTGTTTTCAAATCATATGATTTCTTTTGGTTATACAGTGCGTTCGAAAAGTCTCTCCGCAGTCAACGTGCTATAGCCAGTATATGCGCGCTAAGCCGGTTTCAGCCGGTTTAAACTCGATCGTGTCAGTACTGTGACAGAGTTGGGATCGTGGCAATAGTGTGTGTCGATAGCGTGGTAAAAAATTCATGAAACACTATTCATGAAACACCATTGCACGACCACAAAATCGGCGTTTGGGCTGCAATATCAAGAAAGCGAATTGTCGGTCCCATTTTCTTTGAGAACACGATAAATGCTGAACGATACTGTTCACAAATTCTGTATCCATTTATTGGACAGCTAAACGAAATGGAAATACTGAATGCATACTTCCAGTAAGATGGTGCCACGGCACACACTGCTCACCTTTCGATGGAGCTACTGCATGATGTGTTTGGGGATCGCATAATTTCAAGGGGGCTTTGGCCCCCACGGTTCCCAGACCTTACGCCGCCCGACTATTTCTTGTGGGGAGCAGCAAAAGGTGTTGTTTATAAAGACCGCTCGAAAACAATTCAGAACTTAAAAACCGTAATATCCACTTACATTGCTTCAATATCAACCAACACTTTAAAAAAAGTGTTTGACAACAAGTGTAGACGAGTTGCTCTGTGCCTGCAAAATGGTGGAAAACACTTTCAACACATGCTGTAAAATCAAAAGGTTATGTAATAAAATCACTAAATCATGGTAGAATGAAAACACTGTAGTTTTTCAATTTCCTCTGCATTTAACACAGCACTGCGGAGAGACTTTTCGAACGCACTGTATTAGTGTAATGTACATGTTTTCATATTCAACAGACCTACAATCATGGCAATTGTTACAATATTACCTGGAGTACACATAAATATCAACAGTATACATGCATTTAGAAATGGTTGTTTTTAGTTAGTGCACTCTTACTCTTGTCTTCGTCCGATTCATTTTCTTCTCGAAGCTGATTTTCACATTCATACTGACTAGAGGCACACAAACACTCCTCTGTACATATGAAACCATTTTATCTGCAGCTACAAGTCACTGCGCAAAGATGAGCCCCACGACAGGAACAAATAAGGTCTGCCAGGATTTCAGCAGCTGCAGGACCATCAAAGAACTTCGGCTGCCAAGTATTCACCTCTCGGTACCAACCAGTACCTTCTGGTGCGGGAATATTAGGCTTTGCTATGTGAGTTGTCATCCATATTCGTGCCTGATATGAGGTACGCTTGACATGTTGGAAGAAGCTAGGCTTGGATGGGGGAAATCTATGCAGTGGGGTGTCGCTTTTTGTAGCCATCTTCTCTCTCGAGGTATTCATATTACATTACATTACATTTCATTTGGAAAACATGGAGCCACTGGGGCCTATCGAGGTTATCCAAGTCATGAGCTAAAAATAATAGAATCCTGCAAAATATCAATCTCAAGTCAGCTAACTAATGTATAGTTATTTACTACTATCAAAGTAGCATCTACATCATTTCCATTATCCACCTGATCAGTTAAACTCTAAAAAGTCTATGAGATTAGAGGCGGCGGCGGCGGCGGCGGCCCAGTGGTTCCCACACCGTGCGCCGCGGCGCACTGGTGTGCCGCGAGATGTAATTAGGTGCGCCGCGAAAGAGCAAGATTATATTTCAAAATGTGAAAAATACAAACTGAAATTCGTAATAAAGTATATGTATAAATACCTCTTTTGAATAAATTTCGAATTTATGTAGAAAGTGCGCCAAAATATGTTTACTTGTTCTAAAGTGCGCCGTGAGTAAAAAAAGTTTGGGAACCACTGGATCATTAGACAAACAAGACCTTCCTGATCTAAATCCATATTGTAAACTTGAAATAAAATAATATTACCATGAGATTCACTGTATTTGTTTCGTGGATCATACATGAGGCTGACTAATTGTCTTGATGTGTCAACTGCTGCTTCTACATCATCACTGGCTGGTACCTCAAGATGGGGAAGACCATAGGCGTACGAGACGGGAGGTCTGGGGGCTGCAGTCCCCCACCTCCGATTCACAAGTTTCCAAATATTTTCGGTCAAATGCCTCAAAATTTGGGCAAAGTCCCAAAACAATGGCGGAAAAATTGGAGTTTATTAAAATTAGACTCAGATATACCAATTAAAACAAACATAATAAATTATGCAACAATTTTTTTGCTTGGCTGCAATGTAGCATAAACGTGTCGCATTTAAACTTATAAAAACAAATATGTTGCTTTATGTATTTCTTAAAATTTTTTATATAATTTTATTTTTGAGGTACTCATGCAATCTTTTCAATTTATGTTATCGAAACATTTATGTTAGCTGATGGCAAGAAAATTCAGTGTTTTGTTAGAGTTAATTTTTTTCTGGAATATGCATGAAAAAAAAAAAAATATATATATATATATATATCATATTTTATAATGCTCTGTGAATACATGCGCATTATTGCAGCAAAATTTTTCATTTCCTTGCCATGTTAAGTTCACTATGTTGGCGGCATCGGAAAATTCGGGCACCTTGGCAATTTTTCGGGCAAATTGCGAGTTGCTTCCCCGAAAAATGAAGCCCGTATGCCTATGGGGAAGACTTGTTTTCCTGGAAAGATTTCATGACCTTCCAAACTTTTTTCTTCCCTAGACCATTGAGGTGATTATATATATATATATATATATATTATATATATATATATATATATATAGTCTAAAAGTCAGTGAAAAGTAAACTAAATGGCAACACAAAACTAAAAACATAAAGACGCGGTCTGTTCGTTTTATGGACTGACCTAAGCAGCATGCATTTTTCTACCTGCAGCAATCGTTGATTCTAATTTCTATTTGGTGATTAGGTTAAGTGTCTAATTGTTATGTTCAGTTAGGGGGAGTGTCTATAGCTTCTAAATTAGTAAATTAGGACTGAGTTGGTCGAGGTTGGTTGACGTTGGCACAAATGGTAAGCCCCGAAAGAAGATATAAATCAAAGGACCTGTAAGTACCTTTTATGTCTGTTTGCTAACCTAATACCTAACGGGGTCTAACACCCCACGTTATTACAACCAGGGGCGGATTAACTGTACTTGGGGCCTGAGGCTAATTTTATTTTGGGGGCCCTTTTCTATAGATTTTTATTAACAATACATGTACATTTACAGTAGGGTGGTCCCTAAAATCGAACTTTCGATTTTTTCAGCTCCCACCCGCCTAATCTGTCACTATAGCAGAATAAATTGTGAAATATTTCACTCCGGTACATAATTAGTGGTCGCTCATGGGGTTATATGTTCTTCTCTGAGTCATTCATTACTATGATCTATTACAGGTACTAATTAATGCCGTTTTCTGCTCTTTCACAGGTTGGAGTGTTAAATATAGCTATATGAAATATATTTTAATAGATATTGGTATACCATACATTGGTTTATATTGGTTATATTTACTTATGGTGACGATCATATAAAAAATACGTGGTTTTTACTAATTGGACAAACCGGACCAAAAGATTTTAGGCAGTAAACTGCCTTCAAATGGCCAAGTCCTAGGTGTTTTTTTGCACCATCATGTTGTGAATAAGAAAGCCACCAAACAAAGCACCGAAGAAGTGCTGGAGGAAGTTTTCTGAGTTTGGGAAAGAGCCCGCATACCAACACGCCGGAAGGACCACTGTTTGGAGAAGCTTTTGGTTTTGTTCAAAGAGTGGTAGGTTTTGAAAGAGAACAAGAGAAGGCGAAATCCAAAACAAGTCCAAAACGAGAAGTCTTTCAAAAGCAAGCTGAACAATTTTTTCGACATTGCACATGGAAACGCTCTCCAGATGATCCAGTTTCAAAAAGGTCGCGACTTCCTTCTCGCTCAAAGAGAGCCTGGTCGGCGTGGCACAATGGGCTCCGTCGACAAAAAATTGGCGGAGAAGGAGCAGAAGGTTGCAAAGCGGAAAGCAGAGGAAGACGTCCGAAAGAGGAAAGCAGTCGAAGAGCAAGCCTCGACATCCCAAAGAGCCGAACTTGCTTCTTCAAGCTCTGCCGATGACGAGTTTCTTAAGGGAGCCACTGGAGGTTGTCCTTCTCCCTATCCCACCATAAAAAGAACACGCCAGACCAAGAATATTTTCAACTCAACATTATCTTCAGCCTTAGACAGGACGGGGGTGAGTGACCGGATGGCGCTTTACATTGTATCGGAAACAGTTCGCAGCCTTGGCCAGGTTTCTTGAACAAAGATCTGGATGAATGGGAAAAAATAGAGGAGTTTCAGGCGGCGCTTAGGGTTGTGGAAAACCTCAGGGTGGTGAATGACCACGCCGAGCGAGCTGTGTCCCTCGTCCAACGAGACGAGGAGCAGCTGCAGTATCTGCTGCAAGTAGTGTCGGAGCATCGCTGTAAGTTTCCGTATACCAGAAAAAGCTCTTTGACTTGGCGACAATGAGTGGTTGCCAACCATGACACCCCCGTCGTAGAACAGATAGTACTCAATTACTCATCCATCAGCTCGTGGATGTGGAGGACCCAGAGGCGGTGGAGCTGTAGTGCATACCATATAATACCTATTACAGTAATAGAAGGATAAATTTTGAAACTCGTGAGCGACCCCTAAATATGAACTGATCGAAACGAAAATTTACCTGCAATATTTCCTCACAGGACCTCACAACTTCAGTGGGTCAGTGGGTGGGAGCTAGGAAATATTAAAAACAATTTCCCCTATTTAGTTATGGACCACCCTAATGTGTAGTACATAGTACATTTACACGAATTACATGTATGGTGCTTAGGCTAATTGAGAAACAAACATAAAAGAACCTTAACACAGTGTATTTTGCAGTGTGCTAAAACAAAACAGTATTAAACAAACTTTACTTTAGAGCCTATAAAACGTAAAATAAAACAGGGAATTTGTCAGTTTGTGTACTGTCATATTTAATCAAAGAAATTTGCCTTTCGAGCTTTCTCCTTTGCAAAATCTCGAATTATATCATCGAAACTCAGTTACCGCAAAATGTCATTTTCTATGTACATCATTGAGAGCATATTCAACCGTTCTTGCTTAATTTTTGCTTTAGCTTTATCCTTTATCTGCTTCAGCTCTGAAAAGCTGCGTTCACCAGTACAGTTTGAGACCATGAGGCAAAGATACATTCGAAAAGTTATTTCCACATTAGCAAAGATATCTTTCACTCCATGTTGAAAAAGCATTCGATATGCAGTGTGATCAATTCACTGCTATAGTCATGATTTTCAACCCTGTTACCCTCACTTAACTACATCTACTTTGATTGGGGGACCCCTTTAAACATGGGGGCTGATGCTTTAGCCTCACTTGCCTCAATGATAATCCGCCACTGATTACAACCATAAAAAGCAGAGACAGAATCACACCCTGTGAGGGCATGCATAACTGGCAGTAGTTCCTGAACATCTTGGATCAGTGTTTCACATATCTTGTGCACTGGAATTCGATTTCTTCCTGCTGAAGTACATTTTTCAACACAGAGCTTGCTTGTGTGTTGAAGTTTTGCGTAGTAGTACATCGCCAATACCAGAACATCAGTGTCAGAAGACTTAATTGTAATACTGCCTTGAAGTCCTCTTGCTCCAAACAAAGTATCCATGTGTGTTATATGCGGAATGATTCTAGTATCAGCTTCTCCTTGTGTCGACGCCAATCGGCCAACGTAATGGATGCCAGTATGAGACACACACACTGTCAGCAGTGGCGTATTAAGGGGGTTCCAGGCCCCAGGGTCCAGCTGTTTTAGGGGGCCGATGTTTATAATGATATCAATGGTAAATTTGGAATGCTTAACAATATCTCTCAACTAACTTCAGAGGAAGCATCAAAAGCAGCAAAAAAGCTGGCTAGTCATTACCCAAATGATTTTGAGGACAGCTTCCAATTTGAGTTTCAGCATTTTATAATGTTTGTCAAACAAAACACTTTATCTGACACTCGCCCATTAGGAGTACTACAGGAAATTCACAAATTGAGGGCTGTTTTCCCAAATACAGTACTTTCATTGCTTATCTCATCTATTTGCGTTTGATGGTGTCAAATGCAACTGGGGAGCGTTCTTTTTCTCATTTGAGCATGATTAAAAATGCTAAACGTTAAATGCTAACCCAAAAGAAATTGCAAAGTCTGTCATTGTTATGCATAGAAAACGATATTTTGCAGGATTTAAATAGTGAGCTTGTGAGTGGAAAATGTAATGATATGAAGCAGCGCAAAAAAACTTTTGTAGACTGGTGGTGGATGATTTTGTGATCAACTTTTGTAGATTAGTAGTGGACTGGTAGTTGTGTAATTGGTTTGGTGTAATTGTAGCAGCTTGGTATATGTGTAAAACTTGCACTATTTGATTTAGAAATAAATGGTTTTATTAATTTACGACTCAAAGATTTGTCTTGTTGAGAGGCCCAAAAATATTTTGGCCCCAGGGCCCAAAAATTCTTATTCGCCACTGGCTGTCAGCGTGCAATCAGCGAACTCCCCAGCCAAGTAGATGCTTTTATCATAGTTTGTGGTAAGTTCACGAGAGTCTGGAGCAAGATGGGCGATATGGTTGTTATTTTATTTATTTGTCGGGTTCGAAATCCCAGCTGAGCCGTGAACGGCCAAATTCTAAAGGGCAAGTTCTACCTAAAGCCCAAGTTAAGCTAAATTAAAACTTACGGATTTGAGATCCTATTAGGTCCTACCTCAGGGTAACCTCAGGGTTGCTGACTCGATGCGGGCCTACCTTAGACCTTAAATTACATGAACTTAAAAGGTAAACAAAAGGGTACTATTTGTGGTCTTCTTTATGAACCTTGCAACAACAACGCAACCTGGACTATTGCACGATGCAACAATCATGTATCTAAACAACCAAACTGAATTGCAAGAGAGCTCTCTATCAAACCACACCTTTACGTACGACCTTCCACAAACGAGTAGAAAAGACGCGCAGCGTCTCAAAATGATGCCAACAGTGTGACCAAACAATGATGCCACAAGAGCTCAAAAATGCTAGCTCTAAATTAATTTAATTTTTCACTAACCTTACAATTATGAGATAGATATATATACACACCTTAACTTAATATATATACAAGCAATGCTGCATCAATCAGCTTAGTCATCGTATCGCCTTGGGACAACAATGGTTCTTCCTCTTCTAGATTTTCTAACACTCCCCACCGAAGAGGCATTGTTGTCATTACCTTCTGCAAGGTTAGCCAAGCCTTCTTCATGAGGCTGTAACTCAAATGTTTCATCTTGACTATCTGTGTTTTTGCTGATTTCTAAAGCATAGAGTTTTTGTATAGGTCTCTTTAACTTTCCTCCTGAAGTCTTTACCAGTGCAGACCTAACTAAATTGTCTTTGCCAACAAACAACTCTTCAATTATGCCAAGCTTCCAGCATTGCCTTGGTCTTTCATCCCCAATCATTACCACTTCTCCCACCTTGATACAATTTGCATTGGAGCCCTTTAGCTTGCCTGATGGGTAATAATTGAGTTCTGGCAAGTATTCCATCTGCCACCTCTTCCATAACTGATCTTGTAGCTCTTCAAGGTACCTGAACCGTCTGGTTAACTCTCCTTGAGTGCTCTGGATGGGCTGCAAGTCTTCTGGCACACTGGGGTTTGATGTTAATCGTTTACCACAAAGAAAATGATTTGGTGTCAATGGCTCTGCATCCTGCCTACTGTTGTAAACAAAAGTGATAGGCCTACTGTTCACCATTGCTTCTACTTCACATAAAACAGTAGAGAATTCTTCTTTGCTCAAATGAGCATTAGCTAAAAGTTTCTTTAATGGACACTTTACACTTCTCACTTGCCTTTCCCAAAATCCTCCCCACCATGGTGCTCTCTCAACAATAAACTCCCACTGTACCCCTTGGTGTGAAAAGTAGGATTGGAATCCTTCCTCTTTTAGCAAGGACCAAATTTCTTGGAGTTCCTTTGCAGCCTTTTTGAAGGTTTTTGCATTATCCGATATGATTTTATTTGGGAAACCCCTTCTGTTCACAAACCTTTTAAAGGCCAAAAGAAATACATCACTACTTAAGTTGCTTACCAACTCCAAATGGATTGCTCTGGTAGTAGCACAGGTGAAAAGACATATATAACCTTTGTTAGACTCCCCTCGCTCATACACATAGACTGGCCCTGCAAAGTCTACTCCCACTACATCAAATGGGGCAGTATAGACACACCGTTCTCTTGGAAGTGGAGCCACCTTTTCATAATAAGGCTTTGCACTCCAACGCTTGCAAACCACACATTTATGCAAGACCTTTTTCACTACTTGTCTAATTTTGAGAATCCAAAATTGTTGTCTAATCTCTATTATCACTTCTCTAACTCCAGCATGTAACAGCTTATGATGAGTATCCAGGATCAAAAGGTCCACAAAGTGCCCCCCAGAAGGTAGCAAAATTGGATGTCTTTTCTCCTCTGGAAGCCCAGAAAACTGTAGTCTACCTCCTACTCTCAATAAATCCTGATCCAAAAACACATCCAAACCCTTGAGCGCAGAATGTGTTGGTAGAACCTGTAATGGATGGCTGGTGAGCAATTCTCTCTCTTCACCAAATTTTTTCTTCTGCATATATACCACCCAGTATTTCCTGGCTTGCTGAATCTCATTACTGTTCAGAATTCCTTCCCTTCTTGTTTCTCCCTTAATGTTGTTGGTAAATCTATATACCCATGCTGTCACTCTTAACAATCTTTTCAGACTGCTAATGTCCTCAAGCCTCAATATGGGGTCCTGCTGCATAACTTGACAACTGTTCACAGCGCATTTTCTCACCTCACTCACCCATGCTTCTTCAGCCTGGCATTCTCCTACAATAGGCTGATTAGAAGGCCAGTTTTCACTTCCAAGTTTTAGCCACTCTGGCCCATTCCACCACAAACTTGATTGTGAAAGATCTTTCACCGAAATTCCTCGTGTTGGTAAATCAGCGGGGTTTTGGATGCCTGGACAATGCTTCCATTGCTTGGGATCTGTGTGCGCTTGAATTTCCTCCACCCTATTGGCAACAAATGGTTTCCATTTCCTTGCCTGACTTCTTAACCAGTGCCAAACTATAGTGGAGTCTGTCCAATAATAGCTTGGAATTTCATAGAGGGCCAAAGACTTTCGCACTGTAATTGCAAGCCGACTAGCAATAACGGCACCCATCAATTCCAACCTTGGAACAGAAAGCCTTTTCAAAGGTGCTACTCTACTCTTTGCAGCAACCAACCTGCAACTTACTTCCTCTTGCAATGCGCCTCTTATATAAATACAAGTTGCATAGGCTTCCTCACTTGCATCACAAAAGATGTGCAGCTCCAAATTGTCTGGACTATTGTTCAACTCTCCAAAGTACCATCTTGGGATTTCAATGTCTCCAAGATGTGCCAATTCTTTGAACCAATATTTCCACCTTACCACCATATGATCAGGTAACTCTTGGTCCCAACCAAGTCCAATTTCCCTTTAATTTATTCTCAGAGGAGGCATGTAGAGCTGACACTGTACCTGGGCTATTCCTTTTTGTGGAAACTTTGGTGCTGTGCCTGCCTTTGTCCTCTTGTTTACCATCCCACTGTGCAAACTCAACTCCCTCTTGTCTTGCTAATTCTGTGCCTAAAAGACTTAACATCTGCTGAAGGGGGATGTACACATGTTCTGCAGAGTGTCCCCTACTTAATTCAAGCAAAATTGAGCTAGGCAATTTAGACTCCAGTGTAGGAACCAACATTATACCATACTTTTCCATTCCTACACCCAAGTTGTCCAGAGACCTAGTTCTAATTTCAAATTCATCATATAACTGCCGTAACTCCTTGACACTATTAGGATTATTAACAGGAGGTATAGTTAAAAGTGCACGGAGGTGGCTTTTAATTAAGATCTCTGGCTTACCAAACCGTTTCTTTAATATATCCCAAGCCACATTATAATTAGCCTCTGTTAATGCTAATCCTGCTATAGTCTTTGCTGCCTCCCCTTCCAAGAGGGACCGCAAATAATTAAACTTCTCCACGGCACTTAACACTTGACTAGAATGAACTGCTGATTGAAAACTGTCTGCCCATCCTTGCCATTCCTGAATACTCCCAGAAAATGTTTTGAGTACAAGCCTCGGTAATTGAACTACAGATCTGTTAACCTTAACTTCACAAGCATCATTTGTTGAGTGTTGTGTTTCATTATTAGACCTGGTCTCTAACTGTACTGAGCTGCTAAACTCTTTTGCTCGGAGGCCTACGTTAGTCATATCATCAATAATCTCTTCAAAGTAAATTATGTTATTTTCTATTTCATCCTCTTCTATAAGAGCCTCAATTTTAACATTTACCTCACTTAGAGCAACCTTTTTAGTTTCTAATATGGCAAGCTGTGCAGTCACTAAGCGTAAATCCTCTTGCTCTATGGCAGAATCTATAGTGGCAATGACCTTTGTAATTAGACCTTTGTAGGCACTTCTCCTTTTTATAAATTTGTTCAATTCAGATGCACTCATCTTCAATGTAAACAACCCTTGGGCTCAATACCAAATGAGCTGAATTGGCAGAAATACTTAACCAAACTGATCAAACGCAAATTTTACTTTCAAATAAACTGAATTGCTGAGTGGGGTACTAACCAAACACCAGTATGGAATACCAAATTTTCCACCCCAGGACCTTAATTCAATAATGACCCAAAATTAACCAAACCAGAAAAAATATAGGCCAAAAAACGACCGACGACTGGCCAAGTTTCGCAATTGGGCGACCAAACTTTACCCTGGGACCTTAATTCAATAATAACCCAAAATTAACCAAACCGGAAAAAAAGTAGGCCAAAAAACGACAGACGACTGGCCAAGTTTCGCAATTGGGCGACCAAACTTTTTACCCTGGAACCTTAACTCAATAATAACCCAAAATTAACCAAACCGGAAAAAAAGTAGGCCAAAAACCGACAGACGACTGGCCAAGTTTCGCAATTGGGCGACCAAACTTTTTACCCTGGGACCTTAACTCAATAATACTCAACCCGTCTAGGCCTAACTTGGGATACAATTTGCACAATCAGAACTTTGCCGAAAAATGGTCACTGACTCAGTCTTGGGGTAGAAATCCGGTTCTGAAGGACCATGTTATTTTATTTATTTGTCGGGTTCGAAATCCCAGCTGAGCCGTGAACGGCCAAATTCTAAAGGGCAAGTTCTACCTAAAGCCCAAGTTAAGCTAAATTAAAACTTACGGATTTGAGATCCTATTAGGTCCTACCTCAGGGTAACCTCAGGGTTGCTGACTCGATGCGGGCCTACCTTAGACCTTAAATTACATGAACTTAAAAGGTAAACAAAGGGGTACTATTTGTGGTCTTCTTTATGAACCTTGCAACAACAACGCAACCTGGACTATTGCACGATGCAACAATCATGTATCTAAACAACCAAACTGAATTGCAAGAGAGCTCTCTATCAAACCACACCTTTACGTACGACCTTCCACAAACGAGTAGAAAAGACGCGCAGCGTCTCAAAATGATGCCAACAGTGTGACCAAACAATGATGCCACAAGAGCTCAAAAATGCTAGCTCTAAATTAATTTAATTTTTCACTAACCTTACAATTATGAGATAGATATATATATACACACCTTAACTTAATATATATACAAGCAATGCTGCATCAATCAGCTTAGTCATCGTATCGCCTTGGGACAACAATGGTTCTTCCTCTTCTAGATTTTCTAACAATGGTTGCAGGCAAAGTCAGTTACTGCAGATTTGTTTGATGATAGAGCCATGAGCCACTGTGGCAGAGGACGACCTGACATTATTTGGTACTGGTGAATATCACCAACAGCAGCACGACGATTGGCTCGTTCTTCTGCCTTTATGGAATTCTCACTGTCGTACTGGTGAGAAACATCAATGGTTGTAGGTAAACCCTACATGGTAAGTAGGCAGTTAAGTAGGGTAAAATCAACAGTAAAGATAATTATAGGCCAATAGCCTTGGCCAGTATTATGTCTAAGGTGTTTGAATATATACTCATTAATAGACTTGAATGTTACCTGTATACTAGTGATAACCACTTTGGTTTAAAAAAAAACACAGGACTGATATGTGTGTGTATGCCTTGAAGGAAATGGTCTGTAAATACCAAACTCTAGATGCTAATGTATTTATGGAAAAACTATACGCACTCACAACATGGTATCATATGTGGTACATTTATTTCATAATTAAATATAAATTATTAATTAATTGAATTAAATATCTATACAAAATTGCCTCGGGATTGGCGACATAGCCTATTGGGAATGAAATAATTGAATTGCCATACGTACAAAGAACCTGTACGTATGAATCAGCCCCACATAGCAACAAGAAAACCCAATTTATTATTTAGTCTACCAAAAGGTAGTAGACACAACAAAATCATGCTAGTTCGGCAAATAATACACCAGAACCAAGGAACGGCTCTCAGGGCTGTTTATGTTACAGCGAAGCTTTAAACTGGGAGGATGTCTTTGTCCCCCCTCTAGTTCTGAGTGAATTCCTTATAATATAAAACCTAAGACTATAAAAGGATAGGCCTATTCCTTCAGGGGTTTATATAGTGACTGCCTATATTAATTATCTTAAGTAAATTCGCCGCGTAACTCCATCGTGGCGGCCCTACACCGAAAATGATCGTAACGCCCTACATCGAAACAAACAAAGACCCAGCAAAAATAAGGTGAGGCAATTTCAGTTTTCATTAACATAAGGTTTCGCCAATCCGGGCGCTAAAATTACCGTAATCACTTAAATATAAAACGGTCCTTTAACAACCTACATATTTATAACTCTCTAACGAAAAAGCATAGGGCTTTTGTCGGTAACCCTCCACTGACGTCTGTTGGAAATTTCCAACGGATGAGGGCACAGGCAATCAACCCATAGCCCTATATAGTTTTTTCAGATGGTGGCCCGTGTGGGGAACTAACCCCTCTAAAATTTACACTGACACAAGCAGTGGCTAGGCTTAACTCAGTAGGCCTAACCCCAATTTCAACCGTGACCCCACTATAGTTTTTTCATATGGTGGCCTAAGCAACTGGGAACCGATTCCTTTACCTTTACACTAATCGAAAACAAAGGCTTGTTCATTTAACAGGCATAACTTATTTTAGGTCCTAAAAATAATAGGCCCGCAACATTAAGCCTATTTAATAGGTCCTACTCTTCAAATTCAAAACTAAGCCTTGTTAATTTAACAGGCTTAACTCATTTGAGGTCCTATAAAATAATAGGCCCAAACATAAGCCTACTTGGTAGGCCCAACAAATAGGCCTATTTAGTAGGCCCACCTAACTTTACCTTACATAATAGGCCTACCTCTTAAAGTAGGCCTTACTCTTTACACTCAAGGCCTATCCTAATTAAAAACACTAAATTTATAATTGAACCTGTGGTGTAGGTTATAAAATTTATTTCAGCAATTTAACTTACTCATAAGACTCATTAACATCACAAAATTCGACTCAGACCTGTAACATCACAAAATTCGACTCAAACTGTAACATCACAAAATTCGACTCAAACTGTAACATCACAAAATTCGACTCGAACTGTAACATCACAAAATTCGACTCGAACTGTAACATCACAAAATTCGACTCAAACTGTAACATCACAAAATTCGACTCGAACTGTAACATCACAAAATTCGACTCGAACTGTAACATTACAAAGACCTAAAGCAATTGCACGAATTCAAACCTACACCCACCTAACACCTATTCGTGACCCTATTCCAACTATTCGAAGTCCTATTTGACATATAGGCCCAACCTATTCTAAGTCTATTTGACATATAGGCCCAACCTATTCTAAGTCCTATTTGACATATAGGCCCAACCTATTACCTACTCGAAGTCCTATTTGACATAGGCCCAACCAATTACCTATTCGAAGTCCTATTGACATATAGGCCCAACCTATTACCTATTCGAAGTCCTATTTGACATATAGGCCCAACCTATTCTAAGTCCTATTTGACATATAGGCCCAACCTATTACCTATTCGAAGTCCTATTTGACCAATATAGGCCCAACCTATTCCAATTCGACATATAGGCATAAAACAGACAAGGCTTGATATAAGGGCCTCAAATGCAACGTTTGAGGATCTTTACTCAGCCAAATTGATTAACCTAACCCAAAACCCAAAAATAAAACCCTATAACAAAATACACATTTACACACATACGTACGGTACAGTATATAAAAATATACATACGACTTCAAACATCCAATTCTTCTTTAAAAGAAGAATCACAACAGATTTCATCACCAAACACACACACCACACACATACACACACACACGTACGGTACAGTATATAAAAATATACATACGACTTCAAACATCCAATTCTTCTTTTAAAAGAAGAATCACAACAGATTTCATCACCAAACACACACCACACACATACACACACACACGTACGGTACAGTATATAAATATATACATACGACTCCAAACATCCAATTCTTCTTTTAAAGGAAGAATCACAACAGATTTCATCAACAGACACATACATTCCTTGCAAACAGATTGGATTCCTTCAAAACCCCAAAACCTTCCAGACCTACCGTAGAATACACAACATTTACTCATTCATAACTACGGGTATTGACTTCAATGGAATGGTGAATCCAAGTTTTGAAGACCAACTGGGTTCGGAGGAATGACACACACACACACACACACACACACACACACACACACTACTCTTTCATGTGTCTCAAACACAAAAACCTGTCTAAACATAACCAAGGATCGGAGAGTAAAAGCTTTTATTGCTGCGCTCTGATTCTGTGCACATAATTTTGTGCCAAAAATTATATGGTTAGACAGTGACACGTACAAACAAACTACTCTACTACAAAGGGCTGATGGCCTACCCTTGGCCATAGCCCAACAAATTCATCAAAGGGCCTTGGCCTACCTTGGCCATAGCCCAACAAATTCATCAAAGGGCCTTGGCCTACCTTGGCCATAGCCCAACAAATTCATCAAAGGGCCTTGGCCTACCTTGGCCATAGCCCAACAAATTCATCAAAGGCTGATGGCCTACTTGGCCATAGCCCAACAAATTCATCAAAGGGCTGATGGCCTACCCTTGGCCATAGCCCAACAAATTCATCAAAGGGCCTTGGCCTACCTTGGCCATAGCCCAACAAATTCATCAAAGGGCCTTGGCCTACCTTGGCCATAGCCCAACAAATTCATCAAAGGGCTGATGGCCTACCCTTGGCCATAGCCCAACAAATCATCAAAGGGCCTTGGCCTACCTTGGCCATAGCCCAACAAATTCATCAAAGGGCTGATGGCCTACCTTGGCCATAGCCCAACAAATTCATCAAAGGGCCTTGGCCTACCTTGGCCATAGCCCAACAAATTCATCAAAGGGCCTGGCCTACCTTGGCCATAGCCCAACAAATTCATCAAAGGGCTGATGGCCTACCTTGGCCATAGCCCAACAAATTCATCAAAGGGCTGATGGCCTACCTTGGCCATAGCCCAACAAATTCATCAAAGGGCTGATGGCCTACCTTGGCCATAGCCCAACAAATTCATCAAAGGGCTGATGGCCTACCTTGGCCATAGCCCAACAAATCATCAAAGGGCTGATGGCCTACCTTGGCCATAGCCCAACAAATTCATCAAGGGCTGATGGCCTCCTTGGCCATAGCCCAACATATTCATCAAGGGTCTTGTGGCCTCCTTGGCCAGAGACCAAACAACAGGGTCTTGTGGCCTCCCTTGGCCAGAGACCAAACAACATTGGTCTTGTGGCCTCCCTTGGCCAGAGACCAAACAACAAGGGTCTTGTGGCCTCCTTTGGCCAGAGACCAAACAAAAAGGGTCTTGTGGCCTCCCTTGGCCATAGGCCAAACAACACAAAAACAGTACAGGATTCAAAGCCCCAAGCCCTCCAGATCTACCTGTGGAGGAGTAAATTTACTCCACTAAAACTACGGGTATTGACTAGTCTGAAGTGGTAGGAGGTTTGAATACAGTACAAACTCTTTCTAATTCTCCTAAATTAAATGAACAAATAACAAAAGACAACAATGGGAACATTGAACCAAACAATTACACGAAAACACTTGGAATGCTTTGGTTTTTAAAACAGAATTCGAACACGATGACACTCTTTGCACAAAGAGTTATAACTTAAATCCAAATGCCGATACAAAAAGACAAGTGCTTTCAGAATCATCCAAAATTTTCGACCCCATTGGATTATATTTACCAGCAACCATAAGATCCAAAACCCTTTTGCAAGACTTATGGAAAAAGAAAATTGATTGGGATGAACCACTTTCAGTGGAAGACCAACTTCATTGGAAAAAATTAGCCACAGACTTGAACAAAGTTCAAGACATCTACGTACCAAGATGTGCTGGCTACAGATTGAAATCGCAAACACTACACATTTTTACAGATGCCAGCACACAAGCTTATGGGTGTTGTGCCTATTTAACAAGTGAAAATGAAAGTAACTTGGTTTATTCAAAGGCAAAAGTGGCACCCTTAAACCAAAAGAAAACTGTACCACAACTTGAATTATTAGCTGTCTCATTGGGAGTTAAAACAGCAACTTTCTTTCACAAGTGTATAAAGAAGTTGACATAACAAACATTTACTTAAGGACAGACAGTCAAATTTGTCTAACATGGGTGACCAACACAGATACAACTTCTTGCAAAAATATTTGTGAAAAACAGACTAACAGAAATCAAAACTGCAAACACAAACCTTGGTATCAAATTTAGGTACATAAAAACAAAAGAGAATCCTGCAGACTTTTTGACAAGAGGGCTCTCTTACAAGCTGTTGAAAACAAATAAAATCTGGTATGAAGGGCCCGAATGGCTAACATGTGAGGATCTTTGGCCAGCCAAAGTAGTTAACCTCACACTCAACTCTACAACAACTGAAAAGATCACTGAGGACAAACCTATATTTGACTATCACCTTTATTCAGACCTAAACAAACTCTTGAGAATTACAGTCTATTGCTGCAAGTTTGTCAATAGCTACCTTCTCAAACACTGTCCTCAGAAAGCCTTTTCTAACTTAACAGAAACTGCAACAAAATACTGGCTCAAACAGATACAAGCTTCAGAATTTGACAAGGAGTTGAAGTATCTTAGGTCCAGTAGCACATTAAACAAAGGTATTCCTTCACTTGTCATGGATCTAAATCTGTACCTGGATACAGAGGGTCTGATAAGGTGTAAAGGAAGGCTTAACAAGTCAACTTTGACTTACAACTCTAAGCACCCAATTCTTCTTCCAAGGAGAAATCACTTCACAAAACTCATCATCAGGGATACCCACAACAAAATACACCACATGGGAGTCCCACAAACCCTGACAGAGCTGAGAAAACTTACTGGCTACCAAAGGGTAGAACTGAAACAAAGAAAATTTTAAACACATGCATTCCTTGTAAACGTATCCATTCACGACCCTTTAAGACCCCAAGCCCTCCAGACCTACCTGTGGAACGAGTAACATTTACTCGGCCATTTGAAACCACGGGTATTGACTACACTGGAGCGGTAAATGTGAGTTTTGGAGACAAAATGGATTCAAAGGAATACAAAGTGTACATTGTACTCTTCACCTGTGCTGCCACACGTGCCATATGTCTAGACATAGTAGAAGATCTGACAGCAGAAGCTTTTATTGCTGCTTTCAGACGATTTTGTGCACACAATTCTGTACCCAAAACTATATGGTCAGACAATGCCACATACTTCAAATCTGGTGAAAGAATTATTCATCAGATTTGTGACAGTGAAACAGTACAAACTCATTTAACCAAACACAACATAACCTGGAAGTACATTCCTGTTAATACACCATGGTATGGTTCAATTTGGGAAAGAAACATACAAACTGTAAAGAACTGCCTTAAAAAGACTATTGGGACAAAACATCTACAACTTTTTGAACTCATGACTATTCTGTCAGAAATTGAAAATGTTGTCAACAACAGACCATTAACTTATGTGGGAGATGGTATTAATGAGCCAGAACCTCTCACACCAAACCACCTAATTAAGGGAGAAACAGTAAACATGTTACCAGAATCTGAACATAACAGTACAGAGGATCCAGATTGGGAAATAGGACACAAAGAACTCAACACAAAATACAACATTTGACACAAATCAAGACTCAATTTATAACAAAATGGAGAGAAGAATACTTAACAAGTCTTAGAGAAAGACATAAACAATTAACAAAACAAAGTTGGAATGATTCAGTCAAAATTGGGGACATTGTGTTGATACATGACAAGACACCAAGACAACATTGGTCAATGGGAAAAGTCTTGGAACTCAAAACTGGTGAAGACGAAGTTACCAGGGTTGTAAAACTGAAAACAGCAACTGGTGAAACCACCAGAGATATCACATTACTATATCCTTTGGAGTGTGGGGCTAAATTAGAACCATTACCCCAAAGGATGGATCAGGATACTATTGGGGAGGAATCTCTCAATGTGCCTGATGTAACTCAGACTAAACCAGACAGGCCTCAAAGAAAGACTGCTTTGAAAGCCAGAAAACTTTTACAAGAAAAAATTAAGACTGGTGACTTATAAAACTTACACAAACTGAGCAAAGTTAAAATGCTTAATAACTTTACTTTAATCCCATAAATTTCCTATACCTAAAGGGAGTCAAACTGATTGACATAACTTTAACTAAACTTGAGAAGTTGGCCTCTTGAACTTTCATATTTGAATAGGTCTTGAGTAACCTCTCTTCCTAAATTTCTACTTCATTCTTTTGATCCATTTACATGGTTTACACAGTTTGTCAAAAAATTTGATCTATAACATACAAATTTTTCTCCGGCCCCCCCCAGTATATGGAAAAACTATACGCTCACAACATGGTATCATATGTGGTACATTTATTTCATAATTAAATATAAATTATTAATTAATTGAATTAAATATCTATACAAAATTGCCTCGGGATTGGCGACATAGCCTATTGGGAATGAAATAATTGAATTGCCATACGTACAAAGAACCTGTATGTATGAATCA